>KN888254.1:69781-86506 GCA_000934455.1 Apostichopus parvimensis | reverse complement strand
TAATCATTCTTTATGTACAATCGGCTTATGTGAGGACTATGACCCGCTCCCAGTAGCACGATAGGAGAGTATAGTCAGGACGTAGATGGAGGACTTGGAAGAAACAGATTGTATTTGTTTTACAATTTGTAAATGTTAATATCACGTTGTCATGTAATTAGTTACCGTACTTACTTAGTTTATGAGTTAGTTATTTTAGTAACATAGTTTGGTAGGTAATCAATTACTAATTTGATAAGAAAAAAGCTTAACCTGCTGCCATACGCAATATAGGTACAGTGGAGAAGTGATTATTAGTTACACGCTAGTTGCATTCCTTTCCACATGATACAAAACGTATAGTAGATTGCCAGATCTGAAAAACGCGGGTTGGCTTATTAATACTATATCGTGAATATAAAGCCTCCCGTATATGTAGTACATGATAAACAACGCAGTGTACTGTGAGTATGTATTAGATTCGAATAATACAGCGAGCACCATATACCGTTCACTACTATTAAGGAAAGGTAATATTACATATACAAGTTGTAAGAGCCCCCTCAATTTTTCGCTGTTACCAAATAGTCTACGAAAATTTCAAAGACAAACTTAAATATTGATATAAAAATATACGTTTTTAACATTAACCTAGTATTACAAGGATGGGAGATGTGCAGTTTATGTCAGATCGTCAATAAAATGTGGACTCGGAATTCTCGTAAGCTATTTCGAACTGTCCACAATATGTTTCTTGTGCTTCATAGTATATATTATATACGATAATTATTGATATCAAATCGTAATTTCTGTTGATGGTTTCGTCGATATAATGTATATATCACCATGGAAAACTGAAGTAGGATTCCATTTTTGTTTCAATGATAATTAAGGAACTGAGTCCGGGATGTGAAGTGAAAAAATATTCTACCAACGTGTCAGTATAAATCTCATCATCTGCAGATGATGATTTACATTTTATCACAAACGTGCAGTCCATCTGTCTACCATCTCTTTCATCGGTACACAAAGATTGGTTATTCTTAATTTCGTAGATTAACTAAGCGCATTGGAAGGCAGATGTTTAATGAGTGCAGAGAAGATGCTCATAGTACTGTTGTCATACCACAATTATTTGCTCCATGGACTTACTAAAGTCGTAGCTTTCCAAGGCCGCTAGAGCTTAGATAGAAGTTTTCAACTGAAATGTCGTATCCACCATATGATATATCTGATCGCTATTACAGCCCATTTATTTGCCACCATGTCGTTTAGATTGTTGAGCTATAGGACAGTTCAAGTTTTAGCAAAATGCTCCTCAACCCATACTACAGCTCTCGCTGCGGATCCTTCTTGTTTCACCCAAGATTTTCTAAAATACCTTAAATCTTCTCAATCTTCCAGATTTTTAGACCATCTGTATTTCATTTCATCCTCTTCAACAGCCAAGAAAGAATGATGGAGACTCAAAATCTGCCAAAAACAAAAGATTAGAGTAGGTTACCTTGGGACATACCCTACCCTAATTGTGACACAGTACCTACTGTAACAGCTGAAAATAAGGTTAAGATAAACATAGCTATGAAACTCCTACCATATTACAACAGAATGAACAGTCTTAGCTTTGCATTACAGTAAGGTTTCAATATGATATATGGCACCTTTGAATGAATATTAATTAGGCGAGGTTTATGCAGTATTTCAAAAGTTCAATTGTTGTTAAAATGTTCACCTCATATAGGTATGTGACTAAATAGCAACCTTGAGTCTAATTCATCAAGCGGTGTGGCAATTGACATGTAGTTTAGAGTCATCATTATGACTGTTTTGCAACTTACTATACTGGACATGAGATATATAGTATATCCATTACTGTTTTCTGTACGTCAAATGTGGTCACGTGATGTCAGCATTGTTAAATATTGTATATTTTCTACGCTTTCGTATATGTATATTATTGTTATTTTATTATATTGTATTAGGTTACTGGTAGAGGCATTTCCAACTACTGAATGAGAAATATATGTCTTGAAAAACGGTATAGTGCTAGACTGGACCACATTTGGATTATTCATTCAAATTGGGCAATTAAAGGTGCTGACCAAGTGAGGGCGTGTATGGAAGTTTGCCATTTGCTGAAATTTTCGTAGATATTAGCGTTGCGAAGAGGGTTAATAAACCTAAATAAAACATAACTCTAGTATCAGTTCTTCTCACAAAAAAAATAAGCAACATATAAAAAATAAAACGTTAGGGCTACGGCTCTTGCTAAATTCAATCATAATCATTAACGTTGATGATTTTCTATGATACTAGAATAATATGATAGTTGTAACATTACATACTGACATGCAAAGTCCACATTAACAAGCCGACTCTCAAGGCAAGGCGGTTGACATTTGGGTAACCACAAATTCCATGTTGACTGATGTCATTTTCTCTTGGAACGTTATTTTGTGCATTTGAGTGTTTCTTCTAGTTCTAGCCTTGCCCCCCCCCCCCAAACCCACCCCTACCAAGAATATACAATTGTATGTGCATGTCAACATTTCGATGTATTCAAGAGTATTTTGGGACATTTGGAATAAAACTTTACATGGAAAGGTGATATATCCAGAGGATGACACACCTGCAGAGAAACCTCGTTTCATACTGGGTTTCCCTTTAAATTGCGATCATTCCTTTCGAAATTCCTTTGGAAACTACTTCCTCGTTGTTTTATATACTTTCTTAATCTTATAATATGACTCATCATCATTTTTACAAAGTGCGGATGTGGTACGGACGGTGCCAAACATCTTCTTTAATGTTTCAATATAGAAATGTTGTGCTGAAAAGCATTAATCAATACGCTACCGTACAAACGAATTTATAAACAACTTAAGAAAGCCAGCTTCCAGCACGAGCTTGAAAGAATGAACAGCACTCTGTTTCATGAATTTTCGTATGTTGTCGCATCGTTTACAGTCACATCAGGCTATTTTACCATTTTCATTCAGTGTGCAAACGATTAATGTTGTATTACGCTGGGTATCAGTCAGTTCAGCGGAGAACGCAACGTTCCGAGCAGATTACGTTATGTTATGGAAAATTTTATTACTGAAAACGAGTATATTCCCCTGAAGATGACACTACGGTAGAGCCAATTCGAAACGAGTTTCTCTGTCTCATTCGATAAATGGATCAACGTGCTATTGCAGCTTTAACGTGTACAGTTTGTTAGTGCTGGTTTGCGTGCTCTACGTTACTTACATTTATCTTGAACCGCAGAATTTCCTTTCATCTGTAGACACGAAGGAACAATTATCAAATCATCATGCATATTTATCTATTCCTGGGAACCTTATCTTTCATCCATTGTTGTACAAGCGGTAGCGAACATTGTATTTTTTCTGACTATCCAGATGACAGTACAACCGCAATCATGTCAAAATGTCAAAATGTCACCTTACAATGTGGAATATATGAATACTGTCCGTATTTTAGTTGGTTGATCTATCTTGCAAATATAAGTCGAATTGACCTCTTAGTAAACCAATGCAACAAAAGATATAAAACATGTCACGAAATAAATAATGATGGACGAAACGTTCTTCGTTTAACTGACATAGATAATCCTGTAGCTGGATATTACCAATGTATTTGTGCCACAAACCCACCACATGAATTTCCGTGTCAACGATTGATTGTCGTTTGCCAATTTGAAATCCGTGTCAACAGCGTTTTGATGGTAAGAATTTGTATATTTTAAGAAAGACATTGAAAGTTAGCTCTAACATAGATTACACAAAAGATTAACAATCGAGGTGGAAGAACGTATCGTTAAGCAACACTTTACCATGCACTACGTTGTAATGACAACTTTAGGATATAACGATTACAAATGCATTGTTAATCGAAATTCCTCACTTCGGTATTTACAGACGTTTACGTCTGAGCTTAGTTTCATGAAAGAAAACAGTTTATGAGTTCGCTTTCAGTGTTACCCGCTTCCTATCATGCATTAATTAGTATGTCGTTTTAGGAATGTGTATGCATTGTTATAATCATTACCGAACAGGATGTTGTATGCTATTTTCATGACTAATAAGAGTAATATCCTGTGTTATTATATTTCCGTCGATAAGCATGCATCAATGTTTGAACTATATTTGGTTTCAGTTCAATTCAAGTAATGTTGGTCCCACTCATGTTATCAACGTTACAGAAGGTGAATACATAAGAGTGAAGTGTCCAATGCACAGTAACCGGCACAACTGTTCAGAAGGTACGTGTTAACTTGAATCCTAAGGAGGGTTTCCATAACTTAATATGTTTCATCAAACATTTCTGTTAACTGTTAAATAAATCCACAAATCGTAACAGTTTCCTGGATACTGGTACAGTCCCAATATGCTGTTTGTTTTCCATAGAATATCATTTAAAACCACTCGAACGGCTTGGCGGTGACGTTGAAGATGAACCTAACTCCATCTGAACACCAATTAAGTTTCAAAGAAGAAAGTTCTCGTGTCACTATTCAGAACTAAGAGGTTATCTATTAAAGCCACATATTAGTTGGGTTGCACCTAAGTGTTATTCTTACTAAGCCATGTTATGACATTTGTTTAAGAATTCACAATGGGGTTAGGGAGCTGCAATCAAAAAGTGACATTCATCAAATACCTTATTATATAATGTACAGGGAAGGTTCACGAGGTCGCATGACCCCAACTCTCTCCCTTGGGATAGGAAAGAATGGATAAAACAGTCGAATATTTTACCTGAAATGTCCAAATTTCAATTTGTTTCTCCATTTTCAATTTGTTCCCACAATTTCTTACTAGTTCCTACAAGACTTTTCACACCGTGGAAAACTTCACAAATATAGTCAAAATCTAACGAGAAAAAGGGGTCCGTAGTTGGTATTTTTTATAAAGACATTTCGACGTTTGAGAAAGAAGATGAAATTTGGAGAATATACTAGTTGAAATTTGGAGAAAAGGGAAAAATAAAGTACTGCAAAGTTGAAATTTGCAACGTCCCGTTTGATCCACCGTACCATCTACGAAAAAAGTCTTCTGAGAAATACCCCAAACCACACCGGCTTATCCGCCTTCCAACTCACTGATAATACAGTACCTACCTATGCCACTGCTCTAGCATTAAACACCCCTTCAACCAAGGGACCGACAGAACAAACCAGAATTAGTATATCAATA
This sequence comes from Apostichopus parvimensis, assembly GCA_000934455.1. Classification (NCBI taxonomy): domain Eukaryota; kingdom Metazoa; phylum Echinodermata; class Holothuroidea; order Aspidochirotida; family Stichopodidae; genus Apostichopus; species Apostichopus parvimensis. Next base: position 81,326 of record KN888254.1, on the reverse strand, counting down.
TGAACTTAAGCTTTTGTCAGTGCTGTCCCAACCAGTTCTAGCAAAACAAACTATAGCAAACAAATATATCCATATATGGTTTCGGGTTTGAGCAAGTTCATTTTTTTGTTCTTCTTAACTAAACTTCACATTTTTGCAATGTATGGAGGAATCACGTTGTAGTGTTTCGAGGTGATTACACCTGCAAGCATTTGCAATTTGAAACGCAACTAAACGAAACTATGAAATCTCTGTCTTTAATTTTGTCTTAAATTTGTTTTTGGCGGATTCTTATGCCGCTGTTTATCTTTGTATGAATGCATACAGTCTTATGAGAGATGAAATGTTAATATGAGGGTGAAAGTGGAAGATTTCCAGATTTACCACAACACAGCAATAATGGCTAAAATCATGACAATCATTTTATCTATTTTTGGGTAATAAACCAGAAGTATTCATTTCTGTAAAATAAAATATCTTTACTTTATAGATACAGAGACATTCACCAAATCAAAGTTGCACTTCTAAAAAAGCTCACGATTTGTGAAACTGTAAATGTCATGTTATAGATAATATTTACATATCAGCAATATTCTATTTTATTCAAGATTCATCAAGAACGTTCACTGCAACAAGATCTCATCAAAATTGCTACATCGAATGTAACTGTAGTAGGATAGGCGCCACAGGAGTTACCATCAACGTATTGCAACGTGAAATTACTACCACTACATTTTCAACTTCAACGACCGCATCCGTGCGTTCTATTGCATCAACCAAAGCATTGCCGAGTTATAATAAAGAACAAATGACAGATGGTAAGACACAAAACTCAGTCAGTACCGGTATTGGTATGTCCTCTAACGATATAGTGTTGTCGTGATTGGTCTAGTAATAGTAGCCATAGGCCTATATCTGTTAATAATTGCTGTCAGTCTATGCGTCTCGGATCTACCAAGACTGAACAAATACCAAACTTAGAATCAGTATTTCCCTAGCAAGGGTCAGTAGTTGTGACTGCTTCTACTTCAGCACTAATTGAAAAGAAAAACATAGCAATAAAATGTTGGACACCGTAGTCATGATCGCGTACTGAAGAAAAGCTATTATTCCTATGCAAAACATATCATTCGTTGAGTAAGCTCACATACTATGACCTTTGCTTGTCAGCGTCTGAAGCCAATGGGAAGAACCAAGTGAGTAGATAAAGACTATGTTTACTTGAATATTATCTAAACTCCTGTGTTTGACGATTAGTATCCTAATACAGTTTAGCATCGAAATAGTTAGATGGATATTTCTCTTGTTTAAAGAGACCTTAATAGCATGTCTTCTTTATTTTTCATGGTCCATTGACATTCGCTACACCCTCCCTCAACGGCAATCACCAACAACTAACAGCATACAACTCTATTCCGGTCGTGGCTGTTCTTCTAGTATCAGTATCAATCCTTGTGCTTGTCGTTGGCGCTCTATCAATATATATTCTATATTTGAAGATTAACGGATTTCCTAAACCAGTTTCAACGAATGAAGCAATCTTTTCACAACCAGCCGATGCAACGGTTAATACATATGTTAATGCTGACGCAGGGAAAGCAGCAACGTGTCATATCAGCGTACCTCATGCTGAAGCCATGGTCTCACCAATGAGCATTACAGACAATCTCGAAGCGAATTTTTCAGCATCTAAACGTAATGTTCCAAACTGTGACGCGTCCGGCTACGAAATGCCCCAAAATATGGATTGTACGAATGAAATAAAGTATGAAACAATAAATTAAGGCGGAATAAAATTGGTGTCAAGCCAAACGATCGATATCAAAGAATGCCGCTATGACCGCTACAAGTTGAAATGAATATTGAGTCTGATATCAATTATAAAAATGTATCATTTGCAAAGGTTTATGTAACCATTAAGCTGAGTGACGCTCACGTTAAAATTTAAAAAAAAAGCAAGAACATTTAAACTATTTCATTTCAACGGATTACAGTGGTCTAACATTTTTAGGTGTATAAAAAGGTCATTGTATAATTTGTGAACTATTTGCATGAAAAATATCTGCCCCTTACAAATGAACACTTGTAATACGTACCGTTGGTAATTTGTGACGCATCATCATTCGAAACCCACATAACGGTATAAAGTCGCTGAGACTAAGCCAACATAAAAATGATAAGGTACACCTGCATAATCATTCGAATATAAACAATGCTTTGACATTGAATAAACATCGGGATAGCCCTATAATAAACAATCTAAGCCTCTTACCTATATTAAAGTTAGAATTTGGGTTCACGTCGTTTTGCACAGTGCGTCAACTTGGATAAAATTAGCGCGTTGCTAGGCCAATATCTGACGTCTTTTTTGTATCGAAATGTATAATGTAGAAATAGGTAAGACACTAAAAAAAAACCAATCAGGCAATATAGCAAAAATGAGAAAAGAATATATTATATGCAATTGTTAGAGAATAAACTTACACGAAGATACTCTAATGAAGTACAGTATCTTAGGAAACCGCTGTTAAATAAGTGCACATTGGAATTATGCTTTCGAACAATTTACGAAGTTTTGATTTCACACATTTCAGTTCAAGATCAATTTGTTCACATAAGTAAGTAAGTAAAACTTTATTGCTCCATAAAATCGGAAATTTCGATACTCGCCCATTATAAGAAATACAAAAATATATATAAAACTATATTCACATGTACAATTAATAACTAAAGAAGGTAAGATCAAGTTAAATAGTTAAAGACAGAGAGCCTACCCATCCAAGGACTAGGCAACCCATAACGACTCAAATTGCTGTTGTAAAGTTTTATTGCACGAGGGATAAATGAACTGCGATGGCGGTTAGTCTTCAGTTGAGGAAGTCTACCAATGCCCCTATATATTAATCTGTCATGGAGTTGAACATGAAATGGGTGACTACAGTCGTCCCAAACGGAGTTGAGCTTTGACTGCAGGAAACACTGGTAGACAAAATCAACAGCAGACTGAGACCCCCTACTAATATTTCAGCTTTTTTAATGATGTTGTCAACACGATCCCTTTCTGTCTTACTAACGTTACCATCCCAACAAATGAGGCAGTATCTCCAAACTCCACAGATGGTAGCATTATAGAACATATCTAAAATTTCCGTACGCACATTGAAAAGTGACATTTTTCTCAGACAATATAAATATAGCAAACAATACAATCACAGAGTATGAAGTTCAGACTATTGATTCAGAGTACATACTATATACATAAGGATAAGGAATCAAATCTAGTTTAAGGTTCCGTATACATTATTGGATCATTTTGTGTTATTTCACTAACAAACTAAACTAATAATCCACGTTTTCTTTTATATGCTTCGAGTAACTGTCACAACTGCATGGAGGAAGCAGTTGTTTTCAATTGACAAAATAAACGCACGCACTGCGAAATTGAATCGTTTAGTCACGTGAACACTTCCCCGTGTTCCCCGTGACACTGGAAGACTGAACATATTGGTCACTGAAAGAATTTAAAGGACATTACCAGGATCTTTTTTAAAGTTGTTGCGGTGTTTTAACATCCATCGTTACAAAACGCTAATGCTCTAAACAAAGTAATGTTACTCTACAACAGAATGAATGAGTCAAACTTCATTGGTCATTTTAATTATATTATAATTGTCGTGTCCTTATTACATCTCACGGTCTGCAAAGAATGATTTATGCAGAAGATTCACAAGTGTATGTGTCAATGAATATTGATGAAAAGGATCAGACTATTGAAAAACTTGAATCATGTATAAGCTAATTCTCAATGACAACACAAACAGAATTGATGCATGTTTCGTCACGGATCTGTACTGTCCCCCCTGTAACCACCATTACGATTAACGATTCATGTATATCTCCCGTTCACTTTGTTACATAGGTGTTATTTTGATAATAAACTCACATTGATGCCTCGTATAAATAACATATCTCCCGCTCTGCTCCACACTCTTTAAGAAAATTTAGCCAATTTGCAAATATCTTGATAAAAATTTGACTGAGACAATTGTCTATGCTTTTGTCCTCTTATGCTGTATTTTTGTAAACTCATTTTGTTTCTTGTAAAGCGCATTGAGACCGTCGGTATAATGCGTTATGTAAATAAGTATTGTTTTTACAATCTCTATATTCAATATCAACTTTTGACAATGTGTTTAACTATAGATATCGATGACATAATTTACACCCTACAATATGTATTTTTTCCCTTTACATTGTGCGTAAAACAATTGAGTTCCACCAAGGTGTGCTAATCATTCTTTATGTACAATCGGCTTATGTGAGGACTATGACCCGCTCCCAGTAGCACGATAGGAGAGTATATTTAGGACGTAGATGGAGGACTTGGGAGGAACAGATTGTATTTGTTTTACAATTTTTAAATGTTAATATCACGTGGTTATGTAATTAGTTACCGTACTTACTTAGTTGTTAAGTTTATGAGTTAGTTATTTTAGTTACATAGTTTGATAGTTAATCAATTATTAATTTGGTAAGAAAAAAGCTTAACCTGCTGCCATACGCTAATATAGGTAAACTGGAGAAGTGTTATAAGTAGGTACTCGCTAGTAGCATTCCTTTCCACATAATACAAACCGTATATATAGTAGTTTGCCGGATCTGAAAAACGCGGGTTGGCTTATTAATACTATATCGGGAATATAAAGCCTCCCGTATATGTAGTACATGATAAACAACGCAGTGTACTGTATGTATTAGATTCGAATAATACAGCGAGCACCATGTACCGTTCACTACTATTAAGGAAAGGTAATATTACATATACAAGTTGTAAGAGCCCCCTCAACTTTTCGCTGTTACTAAATAGTCTACGAAAAAAGTCAAACTTAATATTGATAATAAAAAAAAAACGTTTTTAACATTAACCTAGTATTACAAGGATGGGAGATGTGCTGATCATTTTATGTCAGATCGTCAATAAAATGTGGACTTGGAATTCTCGTAAGCTATTTCGAATTGTCCACAATATGTTTCTTGTGCTTCATAGTATATATTATATACGATAATTATTGATATAAAATCGTAATTTCTGTTGATGGTTTCGTTGATATAATGTATATATCACCATGGAAATCTAAAGTAGAATTCCCTTTTTTTCTCAATAATCATTAAGGAACTGAATCCGGAGTGTGAAGTGAAAAAGATTCTACCAACGGGTCAGTATAAATCTCATCGGCTGCAGATGATGATTTACATTTCAGAAACTTATCACAAACGTGCAGTCCATCTGTCTACCATCTCTTTCATCGGAACACAAAGATTGGTTATTCGTAGATTAACTTAGCGCATTTGTAGGCAGATGTACCATGAGTGCAGAGAAGATGCTCATAGTACTGTTGTCATTATTTGCTCCATGGACTTACTAGAGTCGTAGCTTTCCAAGGCCGCTAGAGCTTAGATAGAATTTTTCAACTGACATGTCCAACAATCATATGATATATCTGATGGCTATTACAGCCCATTTATTTGCCACCATGTCGTTTAGATTGTAGAGCTATAGGACAGTTCAACTGTTAGCATAATGCTCCTCAACCCATATTACAGCTCTCGCTGCGGAATCTTCTTGTTTCACCCAAGATTTTCTAAAATACCTTAAATTTTCTCAATCTTTCAGATTTTTAGACCATCTGTATTGAATTTCATCCTCTTCAACAGCCAAGAAAGAACTGATGGAGACTCACAATCTGCCAAAAACAAAACGTTAGAGTAGGTCACCTTGGGATATACCCTACCCTAATTGTGACACGGTACCTACTGTAACAGCTGAAAATAAGGTTAAGATAAACATAGCTATAAAACCCTAACCCTTTTACAATGGAATGAACAGTCTTCGCTTTGCATTACAGTAAGGTTGATATATGGCACCTTTGAATGAATATTAATGAGGCGAGGTTTATGTAGCATTTCAAAAGTTCAATTGTTGTTAAATGTTCACCTCATGTAGGTATGTGACTAAATGGCCAAACTTGAGTCAAATTCATCAAGCGGTGTGGCGATTGACATGTAGTTTAGAGTCATCATTATGACTGGTTTGTAACTTACTATACTGGACATGGGATATATTGTATATCCATTACTGTTTTCTGTACGTCAAATGTGGTAACGTGAAGTCATGCTTTGTTAAATATCGTATCATTTCTATGCTTCCGTATATTATTATTATTATTACACCAGTACTTATAGAGCGCAATATCCCGAAGCTCAATGCGCTGAACAAACAAATAAACTATACAACAATTAACCATAGACTTCCCTGAAATAATGAGTTTTCAACAAAGACTTAAAGGTAGAAACAGAACATGCATTCCGAATGTTTGACAGGAGTTTGTTCCACAGTTCAGGAGCAGTGTGACTGAAGGCATGGTTTCCAATTCTCTTGCTGGAAGGTTTCGACGCCAGAATAGACTTGTCAGATGATGAACGAAGTGTGCGACGCGGTTGGTACTGAGTGATGAGGTCACGTAAGTAGGCCGGTGACGACTGGTGAAGGCACTTGTAGACAAACGTCAGGATTCGGATTCTAACCCTGTAGTCACACGGAATCCAGTGCAGATTCGCCAGAACTGGTGAGGTGTGATCACGAGGACTCACCCTTGCAATAATGCGAGCCGCTCTATTTTGGACCACTTGAAGCCTCCGGATTTGGTTTGTAGGGACACCTGCGAGTAAACTGCAACAGTAGTCCATTCGAGATACTAATAGACTACAACTAGACTTTGTACTGCTTTGTACTGCTGTCTTGCAGGCTTCTGTAGTAGATACCTGTATATGTTATTGTTATTTTATTATATTGTATTGTATTAGGTTACTGGTAGAGGCATTTTCCAACTACTTGAAAAACGGTTTAGTGCTAGACTGTTTATACAATCATATAGGTAGATTATGGCCTCATCATCTGTTAAGTTTGAAATGTAGGGTATAAATACATCGATATTTTGTACTGGACAAAAACTTCACAAGTTCACTTACATCACGGTTAAGAATGATGAATAGCATAACATTGGAATATAATGGCTATGTAGAGCACTTCCAGATATGTCTTTATTTCCACTAATAATGCCCAAATAACCGTTTAGTCGAATCAAACACAGAAAACTGCGTGAGAATTTATCCGCAGGTTTCCAAAGGGCCCCCCCCCCCCCAAACAAAAAAGAAGATATATTTTATTCTATATGGGGTAAACTTGAAAGGAGGAATGAAACAACAAAATTCTCGACTACAGCTCTTTTGAACAATTGTAGAGTTACACAGGACTACATAACATAAATTCCCAGTTTATGTGCCCTTTTAAAATGTTCCCTTTTCGATGTCACTACAAGGAAAGTTCACTAGAACGTGATCTGCATCAGTTAAAATTTCGACTTCAATCAAATCTGAAATATATTAGGTTTGCATCCATAAGGAAAAGAAAAAGTATCGCGGGATTGCATGTATTAAGTCGTTCTACTCAAGAGAAAGGTTTCGAAAGCTAATTGAATGGGGTAGTTGTTCAGTCCTTATTATAAAACCTTTGTAGGTATTTTGTTACTATTAATACGCTCCTTTTATTATTACACCGAAATCTGTTCGCAAGTAATTGTCCATAATTACCATTGACATAATCATGATGAACACCCTTGCTAGCTTGGTAATTTTGAAACTATTTAATGTTTCGCCCGCCTTGTCAGGTGACTACACGTGATGTATCTCCACATGTCAATCATCACCAAAATCGGGATTTGGAATATGTTAATGAGCTAAATCGATGATATGTCGATTTAAATAGGTATATGTCAATTTGAGTTGTTAGAAACTGGTATAGGTCCACGGAAATTGACTTCTACCGATTTAATTCGACATATCATCGATTTAAACTGGCAGATGTCGATTTAAATCAGTATATGTCGATTTAAAATGGTATAAGTCTAATTAAATTGGTATATGTCGATTTAAATTGACATATACCGATTTATTTTACTTATCATCGATTTAAATTGGTATATGTCGACTTAAATCGATGATATGCCGAATTAAACTGGTATATGTCGATTTAAATCGATGATATGTAAAATTAAACTAGTATATGTCGATTTAAATCGGTAGAATCAACTTAAGCTGCTGGAAACTGATATAAGTCGAAGGAAATTGGTATATGTCGATTTAAATCGGTATAAGTCGATTCCCCACGATTTGAGACTGATGGCCCGCCATAATCCGTGGCCATTCCATTCAAACACTTGTAGGTGAGAAGCAGCAGCTTAAATTCAATGCGGGCAGATATAAGCAGCCAATATAGGTCTTCAAGCACTGGTGTTATATGACTTAGCTTAGGAGTCGTTGTCACTATTCGTGCGGCGGTGTTATGAATCCGTTGCAGTATATTCATTTGTAATTCAATAGAGCAAAGAATTACCGTAGTCAAGTCGAGATGTTATCAGGGAGTGCACCAACTGTTCAGTGGCTTGTCTGGTCAGATATCTTCTAATCTTGCTGATGTTGCGCAAATGAAAATAAGTTGAATACAGATGGGTTTTCCAAGTCTCCAAATCGAATTTTCTTCTAGCATATTTTGGGAAGTTTATCGATTTATAATAAAGTGTGTCGACAGAATAAATAAAGTTAAACTTTTACTTTACATGTTTATCATTGTTTCATTTTGCATTTAATCATCAGATCCAATTACTTCCTCATGCTGTTATAGTTAACCACAAATAACAATAATGAATCATTGCATGATATGCGGATGTCCTACAGATGGCTTTACACAAGTCCCAGTCCTGTTCATTTATCGTTGTAGTCTTATACTATGACGACGTGCATCAACGTTCAGTTTAGTTCAATCGCATAGTCAGCTTACGCTAAGACGGTGGTTACACAAAAAGACACAGTGTCCTTGAAATGTCTTGTTTTATTTGGTGTGCAAACGTTATATCTATCGAATGCAGTGACTTCGATTACCTTTAACAATTGTCTGTGGTTTAGAGAAATAACCATACATTAAAATATAATAACTCTGTTTAACGCTAGACGATCATACGAGACCTGAGTTATTTTCTCGAAAGACTATATGGCGCAAAATTCGAAACGATCTTGCAGTTTCAATGGAGCGATGAATGCATCGATAACGTGGTTCTGTAACGCTGATGTAAAATTATTTTAATTTAATGTTTGGACCACTTAATTGCATCTGTTCAACACGGGAGAAAAACGCAATATGCATATTTGTATTGTTCTTGGATTAGGTTGTTTCTTCCACTGCTTAATATGCATCAACGGTGGTTGTGTTTTATCGGATTATAGCGATAGCAATATAACTGCAGTTGTTGGCCAAAATGTAACATTCAAATGTGGGCAGTTAGCAGGTTGTCCTAGATATCTTTGGCGCATCTACCCTGCAAATGCAATTCCACACGTTGACATCTTGGATGATATGTGCAACGACAATTATAAAGTATGTGCTACGGAAAATCGCAATGGTCGAGAAGTTCTCCGTTTAACTGATGTCAGTGAGAATTCAGCCGAATATTACCAATGTTCATGTTCCTATCAATACAAAACCCCAACCGCCTTTTCTTGTTACCAATTGATCGTTGTCTGCCAAGCTCAAGTGATTGTCGGAGACCTCTTCATGGTAAGATAATTATGCTAAATAAAAGGACCAAGGTTATATGAAATATACTTCATAAACGTAGTAGCCTACGACTACGTTTACATAGGTTATCAAACAACGAAAGTAGTGTTAAAGCAGAACCAAAATATTCTCTTTTTGAAATTGTTGTATGAAGATGGTTTCTTCTTTTCATGCACATTTTTATTCCAAATCGCAAAGCCTTACGTTTTTAATTATTATGAACGTTTAAACTGATTTCAACGTTTTAAATCAATTTATTGACAAGATTGGTACCAAATTAAGACATAACTTTTAGCCAACTTTTTTTTTATTTATTCACTACATTAACTGATACTTTGTCATCAAGGTCAAAATAAAATATCCGTAAGTTTTACGAATTGATTATACAATATTTTTTGTCTACGATTATTAATATTTCTACGAAAATCCGTTATTTGTTCTCCTTTGTGCGTTTATTGGTAGACGTTCAATGGCAGTCATACTGATTCAACAGAAACATCTGTTATTGACATTCCTGAGGATGAACTTGTGCAAGTTAATTGTCTAGGGTTGAGCACGTATACAACATCCTGTTTAGAAGGTAAGGTGGATTGGCCATGATAAAATCTTTTCAAAACATATCTTTCATACATTACATATGTAGGTTTCATCAGAAAGAAATAATCATGTTATTCAAAATATTACTAAGAACTTGATTTCATAGAATAAATAAGACTGTTTATCAGTATAAACGGGTCGTATTTCATAAGCATTGAACTTTTTTTTTACTATTTTACCTCATCAAGTGTGTCAGGATTTGCTGCAATTGCACAGTAAAAAGGTGTAAAATACAAGTATCCACATTTTCAGTCTGTTTCGAAGTAAACATGTTTTGCCTTTGTTTAAATTTACCTGAGGCGACATGCTTACCACAGAGTAATATTGATATGAAATTGCTTTATGTTCTGAGAAACTTCAATGTACGAAATGTTTTTTTTTCAAGGTTCATCGACATTCACTGCAACGAGATATCATAATAATTGCATCATTTTATGTCAGTCTGCTAGAGGCTGCACTACAAAGATTATCATGCACGTTTTGAACCGTGAAACAATCACAACATCATCAACGCATCACAGAGAATCAACAAAAGCAGCCGAACATCACACAGCCGCAAAGATTGCATCAACAAAAGTAGTAACGAGTTATAGTAAAGAACAAATGACAGATGATAAGACACACAACCCAGTCAGTACCGGTAATGATATGTTCTCCAACGATAATTACATTACTATCGTGATCGCTCTGGTAATAGTAGCTATATTTCTGTTGATGGTTGCTGTCGGTTTATGCGTCTATCTCAGGTCTTCCAGGACTAAACGAAAATCAAACTTAGATACCAAGAATAAGTCAATATTTCCACAGTCAACATATGCAGCTGCTCCTACGTATGCAATGATTGACAAAGAAAACAATGGAAATACAACAGCAGGAATTGATGTTGCAGAACTGAAGGAAACGACAACTAGTGACGCATTAGAGAGTGCTGTCGAATACACTGCAGCGAATCCTAAGCCAGGTCTTGCGGAGGAGAAAAATGTACAGACTAATAAGTCGAACATTTCTCCAGAGAAGGAAAATAAGAACAGCATGAATTATGAAACTGTTAATGAAATACAATCCAAATTACCAAAAAATAATGAAGATGCATTAAACAAAGACGATTACGATACCGCTAACATTAAATCTTCAAACATTAACTCTGAAGTAGATGACTCGAAGTTTGTTCATATTCCAGAGTATGCAGAGGTAAATCACCACACGATAAATGATGATGACGTATCTGTTTTGTATGCTACTGTTGACAAAACTCGTTAAACGTGGTTCCCAACTAACTAACTAACTAACTATATATAT
>KN888254.1:47242-63493 GCA_000934455.1 Apostichopus parvimensis | reverse complement strand
GGAATTAAAGGGATTATATGCTTAGGTCAAATGTGACTTTTTCTAAGCCATGGGATACCATACAGTACATGACTAAAGGCGGTCTGTGCAGTTACTGTAAATATCACTGCTCCTTGACGTTATTATAACGTTCAAATTCAATAGCAAACTTTAGCCTACGCTTTGTTCTTTCTTTTCCAATTTAAACATTTTTTGCTTTCAAGAACTACATATTTCACAATTCCTGATGAAATTATGTGACTGTCCGATATTTCTTTCATACTTCAAAGCAGATTAACCAGTTAATGTCGGTCAGTATGGCATTCAAACGGATTGTAACATATATACAAGTTTAATGGGACATATACGTTGGTGACACGAGAGCTGTTCGATAAATGTTTATTTTTTAGCATTTTTACTATGAAGTGATCTTCGTCTTCTTGTATACTACAAATTTATGTCTTGAAATAGATCACTGTAAAAGGGCATACTAATCGAATAAATTGCTAATGGTATATATCAGGGAAAATACCTGTGCAGAACAGTGCAATATCCTACCTTACATGAACTTCCCCCTTCAATACGTGACCCAGTGATGGATGGATACATATTTTCGTTACGAGAAAGATATATATGTTATTCATTTTAATTCTTCTCTCAATGTTTCATACAGTATGCATGTCGGATCCATCCACTTCCAGTTTTCGTCTTACCCTAAGATGGGGTCATTAACGGAAGGATCACATTACTGTTGCAGCGTAAATGTCATAAGCATTACTGTAACATATCCTTGAAGAAGCATATAACAAGTTTATAATCACTCTTAAAGCGATATTTGTCTTCCCTTCAGTCTACCAATTTTTAAGTCTAACACCCCCCCCCCCCTAAAAAAAACTGCTTCATTCAATGAACACTTCCGTTTGTCAGTGGACAAAGTCAGAAACGTCGATACCTTTAATTTTCTCCAAGCTCAACATGCCAAATATTTAAACAGTAATTTATTCATAGTCTATTAAGTATTTGGAAATGCAAAGATAGGCCTACGTGTTTAGAACCCCTTTCATTACACAACTCGTCAGACAAAGTACAGCCATATATGGTATACTTGTCCAGGTATAACTAACAAGCGGTGATGTGATATGTTACAATAGATATTTCTGGAAAAGAAAAACGAGGTTTCCAACTATTGCTGCCGAAAGAAAACATAACCGCTACAAGGAAATGGCGGAAACAGTTTAGTTTCCTGTCACGCTTCTGTAATATAAGCAGTTTTATGCTGGAGCACTTCCTGTTTAGTGAGCAATGTGAGTCACGACTGCCGAGCGGATTTTCCTTATATGAAAATACCTTTCGAACTTGTATGGAGATAGATGCACAGAACCGAAACCGCCAAGAACAGGTTATAATAAGAGTGTTAATACGTCTGATAACGACAAGGATGTATCGTCTCAGCATGATTTGTAGCAACAACAAAACATCTCTGAATGCCTTCACAAATTTGTGACATTGACTGCAATTAATGCACCTTTGTTATCGTTTGTAAAATCAGCGTTTAGTTAGGACGAACATGTCAGCGCTCTAACGTAAACTACTAATGATTGTCTTACGAACTCTTGGCAATAAATGATTACCACAATACTTTCTTTCTTAACAAGATATACCATTCTTCACATTTCAACCATCACATTATTTGCATGTTTCTATAGAAGACAGAGAACAATTTTACACCAATATGTGGAGGGTTAACCAAATCACTTAACATAAAGTACCAATAAATCCACGGATCGAATGTCTATCCCTTACCTAAGAAGCAATTAAGATTAAGGATACTGTGTTTGTTTGGTGGTTTTTATTTTGACCAAAGCATCATCCATCATTTTCAACATTGTCAACAACTTTGTACATCCGTTTCTCTGATTCCAGGATACATACAATAATATACACACACATCCATATATAGACGGACGGACGGACAGACAGACAGATATCTGTATTTACCTCCATGGTCTTACTATAGTTACAAAGCAAAGCAAAGTGTTAAAATGAATAGAGCTATTGAATGTTTGTGCGTGTAGACCTATTAACTGATAATATATTGTTAAAGCGAGCTAGTGTGTTGTATATTTACATTCAGTCTAGACAGCTAAAATCGTGTTCACCTCTATAGCTTATACTATAGTGAGCCAGTGTCACTATATGAAAGCTGTATTAAATACCGGTATGTTGCTTATTTCCACGGGAGTTAGTATCCTTCTGCAGGAAGAGACTTGACAGAGTAGATTTATACAAGACTAGTAGAGTTATCATGGAATATTAATCTCGTCATCTAGTAAGGGAATTTATAAACATAGATATACATATATAATGGCTTTATATACAATTATATATCCACAGTACATCGATCGCTTTAATGCAGATCAGCCCGTCGATCTTCCTAGTTTGACTCTGTCTACAATCTGACTAGGCCATTACATAAGCTACTATAGCCACATAAACTGATAGGCTAGTACATGCACTATGGTTACTTTACTAACTTCTCTGACACTGATTAAAAGAAATGAGTTCAAATTAGTTCTAGGGTGTATTAGAGTAAAAGGTATAAACATAACGACAGACTCTTCTGAAGTGCAGTGTGGCAAGCATCACACCTACTTTCGTTTTCATGTTTGTTAGTTTGTTAGTTTGATATCAATCTACACAACTCTCATCCTATACTAAATACAACCATCACCTTTGGTGTATAGCCTTGTTCACATTTGAGAACGCATGGAGGATCTGATCCCGCAATTAGGGCGATCAAGTTTGTAGTGTGGACACGAACATACTCAGGATCAGATAAAAAAAACCATGATATCTCTTTCGAGGAGGATACGGACCCCTCATTGGCGATCAAGATTGAAGTGTGAATTCACTGGGAATCAAGCCACCCGAGACCTTCCTTCACTTGACCTCGTTTACTGCCGCACAAACTGGCGCAAACTAATGTACGATCATACTAAACGAAGCTCTCACAGTGACGTGCAACAATAGTCGTGACCTTTTCTAGGTTGCGTAATGTCCTTAGTTCGTTGTTGATATACATTGCATTCTCAAATGTCGACACGTCCGGGTGGGTTCAGCCTTATTATCTGTTCGGGGTAGAAAACGATCCTCACCCCCCCCCCCCCTCCCCACTCACCCTAGCGCCCTCAACTATAGTAAAGATTTAAGTGATAGAGGTAACTTCCCAAAACAGCTAAGAAAATCTTCTTCAAATTAAGAGATATGACAGAATTAGTGTTTCATAACACTAAAGACTTGATCAAAGACTAAATATGACATCCTCTAGCTATATGTGCTTCAATGTTCTTATGATTTTTGTTAATTAAAACAATGTTCACTTTCTTTAATTGAAAATGCTAACTCTAAAATATTGAAGCACTTAATATGAGCTAACGATGGATTCTAGTCGCATTATGATATCATGCTTTTACATAATGACAGCTTACAGACCCAAATTTCCCAAACAGAACAAGGTAGATCTTAGCTGTGTTGTATAACTTCTCTGCGTTCTAATCCCTTTATCAAAACATTTTAAAGATAGTATAATATCTATATAACACATTGATTGATCGTTTGCCTAATACAAGAGTACTTTTTTATTGATAAGTAGTTATATACGTTGACGAACTGTAAATGAAATGAACGTGAACTGTCAACGTTAAGTCTCATTTCAGCTTTTTAATCTTTTAACTCCATTAAAAATAAACCTCCTAAATATATTATTATGTTTAATACGCTGTTCCATGTTGCTGTAGATTCCTTCATATTACCTGGATTTCTGTCAAATCAATGCCCTCAGGGAACTTCCCAAAGTTTACCTTACATATTCCTGAATCTCAAGTCAGAGAAAGTAAGACGAATTTTCAATTGACATTAGGTAACGAAGTCTCTAAGGCGAGGAAAATACCCATTAAAAAATTCTCTACTCTATTATTAATTGCTTTATTGCATTAATTAAATAATTATTTTTTTTATTCTCACCCCCTCCCCCCAAAAAGGAAATATATATGTATATATTTACAGGCCTAATGACCTCATAAGATGCTATAAAAAGATATTTGGGTAAACTAAAACTCAAAATGTTAAGTGCACTGTGCTTGTTTGTGCAAATGCAGCTATAAAAACTAACAAAGGTTTCAGAAAATGTGTTATGAGTTAAAAGTAAAAATGAATCTAAATATAACTTAGCGACGGGAACTTAACCATAAATCCCAAAGTGCCTGGGACTGCAACAACAGTTTAATAGTGCAAGCGGCTTATCACTTTTCATATTTTTTCATTAGAGCATCTTTCTTTTGAGGGGCATGTTTCGATTCGTAGTGAATTCTCTTATTCGCTCATGAAGCTTTTGAGATCGGTGTATGCACTTATATTAACATTAATGGTTGAACAGTTTTCATTTGCGATCCGCAGAACATTTCGTAAATTTGCTTAATGTTATCTACTTAGCTGTCGGTTTGTATTATAAATATAAACTATACAGACAAACTGGACGGAAAAGACGTTTACTTAAGGAAACCTATAGATTCCCCTGCACGTCATTATATTCGAAATGTTAAACGATGTACAAGACAGCAATGATTGACGTCATAAACTTGAGGAAATGTTGATAAATGCCAAAGTTAATATAAGACATATCTAAATGTCAGACGGTCATTGTTGGTCATTGTTGCTTTCAATTAAATTCATAAATTACTCGCACAATCACATCCTGCTAGCTGGTACCTTTTAAAATGAATACTTCTTTTTAAAGGTTACATTCACAAGTATAGTTTTAAAGAAGATTTTGGATCATGGTATTATTTTACAAATTTCCAATAAACTGAAAGCTAACCTTACAAGTTTTTAAATTCACAACACTTTTAATTTCTATCAAATACAAGACACGAAACAACACTTTACTTCAAAGACAGTTTAGTGCATTATGGTTCTCTAACTTGAGATATCTAACATAAGAATACACGGGTATGGTGCGCCTAGTGTGCCATAAGTCATGAATTCGACATATGTCGAATTAACTTGACATATGTCGGTTTCTCGTGCTCTCATTGGACGACATGTGTCACATGTTGTTTTCTAGCGCTCTGCCTGGAAGAAATCGACATATGTCGAATTAAATTGACGTATAAAAGTGACTCGTGCTATCATTGGACAATCATTGTCAAATGTCGTTTTTTTCGTGCTCTGATTGGACGAAATCGACATGTATAATTAAACTGAAATATGTCGGTTTTCGTGCTCTCATTGGATGATCATTGTCACATGTTATTTTTTTAGTGCTCTGATTGGAAGATATCGACAATTGTGAGATTATACACGCCTAGATTGAGAGTATGTCGGCATTGGCATTGACAAAAAGTAAAGCTGCACGGATAGGTCATCCTAGGCTTGCAAAGATATTTAAACTTACCCTACCAATTATAGTGCATGGTCTTTTTTGGTTTTTCTATAGTCTTGGTTTCCAAGTTTGGCATTTATGCAAATCTTGATGAAAAGAACATTGTTAGCAACTTAGCATAACGGTTAGCTATTCTTATTTGGATTCTGGAGCCTATGAATACCGGTATGCATTTATAAATTAATCATAGCACGAAAAGTGATATATGACAATTTAATTCGACATATGTCGATTTCTTCCAATCAAACACTTTAAAATGACATGTGAGAATGTTCGTACAATAAGAGCAGGAGAAACTTCCATAAGTCACTTTGATTTGACTTATTTGGAAATCTTTCAATCAGAGCGTGAGAAAATAACATGTGAAATTAAATGATAGTCCAATGAGAGCACGAAACACCGACATGTCAATTGAATTCGACATACGTCCATTTCGTCCAATCGGAGCAAAACATCAACATGGGACACTGGTCGTACAATGATAGCATGAAAAACCGACAAATGCCAATTTAATTCGACATATGTCGATTTCAGGACTTTTGGCACACTAAGCGCACCATAGGCGTCGATTTCATCCCATCAGAACTTACATACATGTCAATTTAATTCAGCATATGTCAATTTTATGACTTATGGCACACTAGGCGCACCAAACACGGGACGTTTCTGAGCCATGAAAGTGTTGTTTTACTTTGACCTTTCTTTGTTTTTCCTTCTTGTTTTTGTGTGTCTTATTCCGAATCCTCTTTTCTTTTCTGTTTTCTCTTTTCATTGACCAGAAAGTTCTACATTACAGGGAGCGATACAATCATACAACATGACATTACGTGAATATGTTAATATTCTTTTTTTCACAATTGCGATAACAATGAAACTACTATACGAAGGTAGGAAGGTGCAACGAGTCTGACATAGTAGGCAACCACGTGTTACCGAAGTTAGTAATTTTTACAATGATAATATCGAGAGGAAAAAAAGCTCGATTGTACCAACTATATAGATTTTTTTTTTAATCTGAATAAAATTTTCATTTTTTTATATTTTTTATAGCAGCTGCTTTATCATTAACTTGCATGTAACGAGAATGTGATTGCGTCACGTGTTCAGTGGACATAAAGGCTGCCCACGGTCAACGCGGTCGCAAAAAAATAGTCACATCACCGCAACAAAGGAAAGGATGCGCGCACGGCACATATAGATGACGTGCAGCTTTGCACCCATACCCTCCCCTCGTGCTTCTTTTTTTGTTCAAATTTCGTTTTTGGTGCGACATCATTAGATACATTACAGGTAAACTCGGCCACAAAGATCTCTCACTTTTGAAAAAAATTGCCGATACGTAATGAAAACCGCATTTAGTTGGCAAATTACGTAACAAACTATTGGTGAAAAGAAGATTGTACACCATGACACCATTCCTTGGTTGGGTTCATCTGAACCAGTGAGAATTTGTGTCGATTCGATCTTGAACATTTCTTTCGCACAGAGACGTTTCCATAATATACACACCAAATAAAAAAAAAAGCAAGCTGGGAGTTTTCAGGGATTAGTTTCACTTTCCTTCATTGGGCGTTTGAATGCAAAACTTAAATGGTCAAGCTAATGAGGTACATTATTGTTGGATTTTCTCAAAAAGCTGATGTAAAGCAAAAGTAAGCGTTTTCTGTTTCTTTTCAAGTTGCATCTTAAATGGGCAACTCCTGCGGATTTTTGTTAATGAGGGAAGAACATTATGGTAAACATTCTGGTGAAACTATTCTTACATTGCGTTTTCGAACTTTGGAAATTGCCAGTTTTCACCATAAACATTTGTTCCATGCTTTGCTTAAAACTGAACATCCAATTTTCTTCATCCAATTTTAGATGCATGAATGTGTGTGTGTGTGTGTGCCATGCTTTAAATTGGAAAGGGGTCGGACTGGCCGGGGTTTGGCAGACTTGCCTATAGTGGTTGGGGAAAAGGAAAAAACAACTGTGAATAAAACTTATGCAAACAATTTACATTGGTAACTATTAATGAGAACTCTCATCACAAACATGTGAGCAAGTATACTAGGCCTTTTAGGGGGCGTGTTCTTGTGTCATCGAGATAAATGCGAAATACTTCCTACATCACTTTAGGAGCTCAATTAAATCAGTTGAAATTGCAGTATTTTCATTCTTGCATTTTTTCTCTAGGCAGACGTTTTATGTTGATTTCCGACATTCACAGCGTCTGCATAGCTATGTAATGGAGTTGCATACCGTACAGTAGCGTGCATTACACGCACGTCTAGGCCAGCATATATAGTGACTAGTCTACGGCAAATTTTCCTGCTTCGGAATTTTTGTTGTTGTATATTAGTGACATGTTTCGATTTTTTGTTCGTGCAAATTATAGACCTATCACTATATATGGTTCCGCTATGCACAATCCAATGTTTTGTCTGGGTTCATTATTACTAAGTACGGTATTGTGTGTTCCTGTAGGGGTATTTTAAAGTGCATGTTTTCATGCAGGACTGCAGGGACGCAAGTTTTTCTGAGCAGACGCAAACATTTTCATGGTGCGCAGCGTACAAGAAAATTTCTGGTTTTGATAGCCCCCCCGATCACCGGAAATGGCACTTCTCGGGCTTGAAAATGACCAACCAGATGTACACTTTTGCCTGAGAACCAAGTTTTTCCCAATAGTTTTTTTCCATCCATAACCTTTTTCAAGATTGTCACCAGTCATACATTATGTTCGACCTCATTGCATCTCCTGTGGATCATTGCTATTGTATTTTTATACTACGTAACAGCCCACAATACCCGTCAGCCCCACTTTTAAAGGCTTTAAGCCCATTTGTTCAGAATTTGAATAATAATTCACTTCAAAACATACCCATAATGTTGCACAAAATTCATCTACCCTGTATGGACAACCAATATAGAAAAACCCCCTTCAACCAGTAGGCCTAACAGACCGGTCAAAATTGCACTAGTAGAGGGAAGTATGATAAAGAATGTTGGTCAGGGAATTTTCGAAAATTCAGACACAGTTAATTTCGTGGTGTACAAATATTAAAACCTCTTATAACGGCTACTATAAAACTACGATATCGAAAAAAAAAATTAAAAAATATTCTCGAGTGGGGGCGGTCTCCCCCTTCGCCCCCCTTGGCTACGCGCCTGCGGTTAGAAATCTTGTAGGAAACAGGCCAAATGGAAACCCAGTCAACCCATATCGATGGAGATCATATATATGATTGTACGTACTTACACTCATACACAAGAGATGTACAGACATTATGATAATAATCATTAGTGACAACATGCTATACGGTCACAGATCACAGAAACGACCACGAAGAGTCATTTACCTCATGCAGCATGTGTTGGATGAAGTTTTAGCCACCGCCAAATATGATTTGGATAAATAATCTCACGCATTATTTTCAATTTATAGCCACACAAAAAAACTATGCCACCAAATATTTGGGGGGATATTAGTTACTATATCCCCCCACCTAAAATATTGGGGGACGTCCCCCCCCCCATGATCGCCGCCAGTGGCGTAGGAAGGTACTTTTGAGTGGGGGGGGGGGCTGAAGACTGATGGCCGGCCTGGGGGAGGGGTCTAAGGGGAATTTTTTTTTGCATTTCCAGGTGGCCTCAGATGCAGTTTGGTGCAATATAGCACACTTTAACACCCGGCCACTCCATTTTGTAAATAATTTTGCATTTTCACCTGGCCTTTTAAGATGCAATTTGGTGCTCCAAATGAGATTTTTTCTCATTTGGAAATGAAAAGGGGGTTTTCTGACTTGCGGAGCGGGGGGGCTGGCGCCCCCAGCCCCCCGGTTCCTACGCCCTTGATCGCCGCCCATGGACCCTGGATACTGTTTGTTATGCTCTGAGCATCTAAGCTTAGGTCCCAGAGAGTAATGATATCATGTGGAGGTTATTTTGGTTATATGTAGTGAGTAACATTTGTGCAAAACTGGGGGGGGGGGTTGGGTGGGGGGTTAAAAGCTTCAAATAAAAAATGTCATCAGCACATAGCCTACCTGAAGTGGATTCAAAATCATGAAATATGTATCTCTGCTTCGCTGCAAATAGTTTAAGGTTGCCTGCAGCTGTATCGTTGCTAGTAATAATTGAAGGTGCGTCAATTATGAAGCCTTTACTATACTACCATTCATCATGTTTAGGCCTAGGCTACACGCTGACCGACTCAATGATCATGGTAATTGCTCAGTCTCTTGAAAGGGTCCATAGCTAGCAGTATATTCATGTTATCTCATGTGTTGCAAAAACCAAACAAAATAGATTATAGGCTAGGCCTATATCATCCATTAAAATATAAGTAGGTCTACAGGCTAGACCTAATGCTATAGTGACAAAGTGCAGTATGACTAAACATTAGTAGCATGTGTCTTAGGCCTAGGCCTTACATTGTGTATGTTAGGCTAGCAAAATAAATGTAAGATAAAAGGATGAGCTTAAAGCAATTTTATACACCTAACACACACATATGCAAACCTCCAGCAAAGGAGCCCGTATAAAACATATCAACAGTTTAATTGCCCAAATCAAAGATGATACTTACATGGATTCACAGGTCCAATTCCAAACTTCTTAACTGTTATGTCATGTCTGGATGCCTGTGCAGTCATATGTGTAGGCTATGCTTAATAGATGGCGCTAGACCTCTCCTTGTATTACATAAGTATACCTATTTCACACAGATTGTTTCACACACTTATGACACAGTGTCATACTACAAGGAGTTTGTGTCAACATGTGTAAGACAGTGACCATCAGGGTCCCACAAGTGATGCTGAGCCACTGTCCTAGAAAGGTATGTATAATGCTAGTATGTGTGAGTGTGCATGTGTGACACTTGTTTTGGTCATACTTGCTGTGCAGATGTATTATATATAGCGAGAAGGTGCGCCCTATTGTTTTTGTGCAGGCCTTATGAATATTAATGAGGTTATGGGGTCAAACCTAAAAACTACAGACATAATGGTATTAGTAACTTCACATCCCCTAAAGCATAGTTGGAACCCTATCCAATACAAGGTCAAAATAACCAAGGAAAAATGAAAGAAAAACAAACATAGAATCCAATTCAATTTTGAGGCTTTTTTTTCTTTGAGTAATTTTTAAAAGTCACTTGAAAATAATAAAAATAAATAAACACAAGAAACAGTTTTCCATACGGCGAGCACATCAGAATAATGTAGTTATGCTATTTTAATGCACAACATCCCACTGTTACTTCTGTATGTAAGATGTTTTTTTTATTTTATATAAAGCATTCATGACTTTCTACACCAAATGGACTGCTGCTTATTATTGTACCTCATAATATAAAAAAAAAACAATGTTTGTAGTTGTTTTAAAGTCCTTGCAGTGCTGATATCAACTCATCGATGGAAGTGTTTGATGAATGTTTAAAATGTGTTTGGTGAACATGATATGAAACAAATCAAAGATGAACATCATACCCATGCCATTTAGTAGCAGTAATCTTGTGTTCCCACTTCTCAACTATGCTTTTAACATATCAAGCATAACATACATACAGCAAACGTTGCAGTGATCCAGAAGAGTTCACAGTAACAATTGAAAGTCCACATAATTCATTAGCAACCGTTCTACTCGTTGTAATTATTTTTGACAAATCAAATAAGTTAGTCACATTTAACATTAAAGTCAGTTTGATCTACAACAAACTTCATACTTCAATTTTCATAAAGTATCAAGATTACAGCCCTCGTTTGCATTTTGATGTTAATTTCAGCCACTTTAAAACAACAAACCTTTTTATTCTTCATTTAAAATACATCCATGAACTATTAATTACACAGAAGTTCTTCGGAAAATTTCAAAACGTTCCGCTTTCTGGTGGAGGTGACGGGAGGGGAAGGGAAGGGGGTGGGGATTTGGATACATTCAATTTGAAGATTCGTAGATTTTGGTAGCAAAGGTAAAGTGTGGATCAAAGGACGAACACTCTTATTTTCTCTGACTGCGGAATGTGGCGACTTTCATGTATAGAGCATCCATAGAATGCTGAACGCCACAACATTCGAAACACGTAAATTTTAACCACTTTGGAAATTGTTTTTTGGGAATATTAGCAATTCACAAAGCCAACTGAGATCATGGCTGTCCAAAATGTCACCTGCTTTACAACTTTACAGCTTATTTCATGAATAACACAATCCACTCTTCGTACTTCAAACCAGCCACAAGTATAGAGTTGAATCGATACAAAGTTTCTTAACATGAACAAAAGTCAACTGCTGTTTTGCCTCATGTAACAAGAAAAGCCATTTATAAGCACTTTACGACGACATGCTTATACAAAACTAAAAGTTGCTGGGGTGTTTCATGAAAAATGCTTCATGAGAGTAACACTTAATGCTGCATCGGACAAACAAAAACCATGACGACGGGAGGAACAGAACTGCTCCTAGCCCTTTGCACTGGCATCATCAAGAGGTGTCACTATCTGAGGCAAGCTTCACGTCGTGGGTGATGACTTGTCGATCCCATCCACATGTTAAGAGTCTGTTGCTTAATGTATCCCATGATACACCCTGGACAAAATCATTATGACTGTAGCTGCGATAGCTGTAGGTAACAAAATCAAATTTTCTATTTAAAACCGTACAAAAAAAGCTTAACTCTATCGACAGTCTCCTTCAATGAGTGCCTGAGTGATAGGCCTTAAACTTTCAACAGAGCTAGGAACAAAGTAGCTTTTCCTGCTTCCTTGTTACAGGTCATCAGAATATGAAATTGGAAGTTCTTGATCAGACAGTTTCCAAAACACATGAAAGAAGTTGGACCATTGTAATCTTCAACTGCGTTTGCCACCCAATGTCACCTTACACCATCCCTCTCATTGCCAGCCTTAGTTAAGAAAACAATAAACGACTGAATGAGTCATGATTCTAAATAAACAGGAAATGTGAAAAACATTTTTACTGTTTGACATTTCCTTCATAATCATCACTGATATTTTCGCACGTTTCATAAGTTTTGAAAATAAACACAACGACAGATCCACTGCAGGTTCTCCTTGCTTATCACACAATTAATTTGCAACTTATATAAACACCTTGAGGTGCTTATTCAATCCTCACAACTGAAAGTTGCAGTGGAATAACCTTTCCTGTAAATGCAAAGTAAATGCAAATCATGCTGGTTAACCAAACACAAAAAAATCGGTTACTTACATTTGTTTAAGCTGGGGTTGCAGTTCTGTGACACATGCTGTGCAATCTTCTGATACAGATGCTAACCATAAGGGACTGTAAAACACAGAAGGGATAAACAGACGTAGGTCAGTTATAACAGGCAAACACGAATAGAAATGTGAGACACACGGGAGGGGAATCAGAATTGATATTGTGTCAGGTACAGCGGACGCTAACATGTGCAACTTACCAAAATCAATTCATTATTTTAGGCTGCTCATCTTTGCAGTCTGCTGTAAACCCTCTAAATTACTCTTGTAAATCCTCAAACTCCCTGGTTTGGTTATTTACAAGCAATGGTACTGTACTCTACTATTCTACCTTCCCAAGCCTAATAACTGGTAATACTTCCCAGTCATCGCCCTCCTTTCCCACCTTTCTCAACTGTGTAATCATACAAACTCCAAAATATTTAACATCTCTCACCACTATCACAATAGTTGTTTAAAATCCTGACAAAGCCAGTGTTTTCATGCTTATATACACTGATGCATATTCAGTGACTTCCGCAGGTTTTTAAATGTCTGAGGATTGGGGTTGAGGACCAGGTTTCAAAATTTCCTTAAAAGTTCATCCCCCAACTGAGTTAAATGGGGGCATGAACTATTACAAAAAGGTCACACTTTTAGGGTAAAGGAAGTGTGGCCCTGGCATTGTTGAAGCCAACTTTCATTAGGGGGTCCTCCCTACCCCTTCCCACCCCCCCCCCTTTGCACCCCAAAAGAAATACAAATGTTAAGAACTATTTAGACTATTTTCAACTGACTGGCGATGGCACTAGGGGTCACAGCCCCCGGGCCCCTTCTGTGTGTGCAACTGAACCTAGACCCTACCACAATTTCATAGCTAAGAGTGTACAGCCTAGCCTGGCTAGTGTACAAGCTGCATGTATGACATGGTTATGGTTGGTACCTGTTCATTATTTTGTGCTGGACTAAAGGAGAAACTTCATGAAGAACATTTCTCAGCTGCTCTAAATTATAATTACTACTTTCCCTTCTTAACAGTAATCGGGTTAATCCAATGCTACTTTTTATCATTACGTCCACTGTGCGCTGGTGTTGTTCAAGTCACGTATCTAGGTAATCCGATGATGCTATTCTATATGAACACTTCCTACCTTGAACTAGTCAGGTCAAGTAAGTAATTCAACACTAATCTATATGAGTATCTTGATTGTGAGAACTCTAGAGTAGTAGAATTCAGGTCAAAGTACATTATGTGAGTAATACAATGCTGAATACTTAAATATGAACACTTAACTGTGAATGTGTACAGTTCAGGCCTATTAGTATAGAACTCACACTTATACTGTGAATATGTACAGTTCAGGCCTATTAGTATAGAACTCACACTTATACTGTGAATGTGTACTGTTCAGGCCTATTAGTATAGAACTCACACTTATACTGTGAATGTGTACTATTCAGGCCTATTAGTATAGAACTCACACTTATACTGTGAATGTGTGTTCAGGCCAATTAATATAGAACTCACACTTATACTGTGAATGTGTACTGTTCAGGCCTATTAGTATAGAACTCACACTGGCCTATTAGTATAGAACTCACACTTATACTGTGAATGTGTACTGTTCAGGCCTATTAGTTTAGAACTCACACTTATACTGTGAATGTGTACTGTTCAGGCCAATAAGTATAGAACTCACACTTATACTGTGAATGTGTACTGTTCAGGCCAATTAGTATAGAACTCACACTTATACTGTGAACGTGTACTGTTCAGGCCAATAAGTATAGAACTCACACTTATACTGTGAATGTGTACTGTTCAGGCCTATTAGTATAGAACTCACACTTATACTGTGAATGTGTACTGTTCAGGCCTATTAGTATAGAACTCACACTTATACTGTGAATGTGTACTGTTCAGGCCTATTAGTTTAGTCTTTCAATGTTGCCCTCTAAGTAACTTTGACTGTGAGTTAGCAGTGTACAGGTCACATCTCCATACAATGTTTGCAGTACATCAACTTACTGTTCAATTAAGAACAATGCTACTCTATGAATACTATCTAGTGTGAGGTTAACACAGGCTGGAAGTGTTCAGGTCACTTCTAGTGTATTGCACACAGTTCATTTTCATCTTACTTTTTTCATCAGAGAAAGCCACTAGTAACATTCATAAAGGCTTCATAAAGGCTACAATATAGGAAAATGTCTGCTGAGGAACCTACATTAGTGCTAATCATTTCACAGTATCTCCATACAATGTTTGCAGCACATTAACTTATTATTTATTTGAGAACAAAGCTACTCTGTGAAAGATACTCAACACGAGTTTGTCGTGGTTAGCTGGTCACATCTAGTATAACACATGCATTATGATACATCTGATCTTAAGCTACTATGTGAATACCCTTACTGTGAGCTAGTAATTCTGAATGCTAGATGACTACTATACATGACTTTCTAACTTGAAAGAGATTCAAAATTTGAGATAAAATGTTGAATTGGAAGCCACCCGATGTGTTAGTTGTAAACCATAAGCCCTTGCGGGTTTCTCCCTTATTTGTGGTCGCTGAAGCATTGTAAAATATAACTGCTGATTATTATTATTATTGTTACTATTATTACAGTATAGAAAAACTTCTATTGTGACCTAGTACTATTCATGTCAGATAGACATTGACTGTTTGCTCAATGTTACTTCCACTTTACTTGAGAACAATGCTACTCTATGAATATTCAACACGAGCTGGTAGTGGTTAGCCAGTCACCTCTAGTGCAGTACAGTACATCTACTATAGGAATACTCCTACTGTGAGCTTGTGATGTTCAATGTGTAGTACTGTGACCTATTAAATACTACTCAAGTCAAAGCTAGATACAATTTTTCTTCAAATAAATCTTGACTTACTTTTTATTTGAAAATGCTACTCTATGAATACTTCTACTGTGAGGTTTAGACAAGCTGGTTGTATTCAGATCTCCTCTGGTATCTTGCAGCATCAAATTACCAACTTGATCACCTGTCAGAAGATTATAAGAGAATTTATTTTCTTGTGTTTACTGGCATGACAGAAAGAGAGATGATACCAGTAATCCTTTGCGGCAACCTGGATCCTTGACAAATCAACATCTCATAGTTGAATCCAGGGTGGTATTATTAAAACAAAGTATGGTTATTTGTGGAGAATTCTTACCAAATGCAAGCTACTGAGTGATAGTTATCACTGTACTGCATTTCTGTGAATATCTAACACACAGAGACTTAAGATGTAATTGTTAATGGATACACTAATTACAGCTGAATACACAATTCTACCCTGCAGGAAATGATCATCGATTAATTGTATGTTGTCTTTATCAACACATATGGTGAAACATTCCTCTGTCAGATGCAGGGTAACATTTAACACTCATGACCTTTCCAGAAAAGAAGAATCAAACATGGAAAAAAAGACCAACTTAATCCCACATCAACAGCATTCCAGCAATAAAATGGAAAAAAATTAATAAATAAACAGTGGCTATCCTTCAATCAAATT
The DNA here is from genome assembly GCA_000934455.1 of Apostichopus parvimensis. Classification (NCBI taxonomy): domain Eukaryota; kingdom Metazoa; phylum Echinodermata; class Holothuroidea; order Aspidochirotida; family Stichopodidae; genus Apostichopus; species Apostichopus parvimensis. The sequence continues at coordinate 47,325 of KN888254.1, read as the reverse complement.
GTCTGATACTCACCAGAAGCATTTAAATGAGTTTCTCCAGGTGGCACAGGTGGGTAATGTGTCACATTTGTCAAACCTACCTG
>KN888254.1:11687-36520 GCA_000934455.1 Apostichopus parvimensis | reverse complement strand
TCTGGGGGGTATCAAAACCAGAAATTTTCTTGTACGCTCCGCGCCAACCGATGGTGGCGCTCCGCTTAGATAGTAATTCGCGCCCCCCCCCCCCTGGGTTATAAAATCCTGGATACGCGCCTGATGTAAGAAAACAAGATCAACAAGAGATCAGTTACAAAGCCATCGGATCAGTGTATTTCGCATGTTCTATAGGATCAGCCACAGTATTGGTCAGTCAATCTGTAGTTTTAACGTCGAATGATATGGTATGACTTATACAGACAATATACTAGGCCAAAGTCATTCCTACTGGAAACGCAAAGATTTCGAATGGATAACCTTTTCTCCCTGCCCACCCCCTCTCCTGTCTCAAGTCTCATTAAATCCATATGATTTTTTTATCATCAGCTGCCTTCATCATCAGCTGTCTTCTGCACAGTGATCGTAGATCCTGGCTCGGATAACTTCTTATTTTGCGTTGTAATATCAGCATCTGAAGTAACTTTCATGGAATCTTGCAATTTTTTCCACCACACTTTTCTGTATTTGTCCTTCTCTAGTTTACGCCATACCCTTTTCCCGTAATCCCCTCCTTGTCCCTCTACAGTTGATCTTCTCACTCTCCTCTTCCCCCTGTTGGTTTCTTTTTTCTCTCCATCCCTTGTCTACTAATCCTCTTACATCTTTCTGATTTGTGTTCACCCTGTTGATTAACCTGTCTGTATTCTGTGTGTGTATTTGTCCCTTCTGTTACTGTTACTTGTCATTTACAGCCTCTGAAGAAGATCCTTCTGGGATCGAAACGTCAGGCTCTTACTTTTACACATAAACCCATATGAGTTACAACAGGACATGACGCACTACTTAGAGGTTGGCGTTCCCACCCTCTACAAAGTGTTCACTCTGAACCAATTTTTTCTCCTCATTCTACTTTGACTGCTTAAAAGATCGAATTTTCGAAACCACTGGCTCCATATTTAAAACAGTTGAGAGAGACAGCCCCACTCATCAATGTAGAAAGAAGAAATATGCCAATTAATTTACCATTTCGGCAGGTGTTCTATGTAATGTCACTCTTCCATGACTTGTCGACAACATCATATGCCACAGATACATCTAAGTCAACCACAGCTGCCTTCTGCACAGGGATCGTAGATCCTGGCTCGGAATAATTATCATTCAACTTTTCATTTTGCGTTGTAACATCAGCATCTGAAGGAACTTTCTTGGAATCTCGCTTGTCTTTCATGGCGACATCATATGCTACCGATTCATCTAATGTTGCGTTTGTCGATGCTTCGACAGTTTTAGTAACTGATTTGTTTTCATACATGTGAACGTCGCTTTTGTTCTCATCCACTTCGAAGTACATGGGTTCCTCCTGCAAGCCATCAGCCACAATCCTGATACTGTTTCTTGAAGTCATTCCACACGCTTCATCAAATTCATCCGTGCCATCTTTTGGAATCCTCGACGACTTCATGCGTCCTTTAGTAAATACAGATGCTTTATAGTTACGACATAGGCAGTAATACCAACAACCAAAGACAATCAGTAGCAAAAGTAATATACCAATTACGATAAGTGGAATCGCAATTGGGGAGTGAATCAAAGCTGTGTTTAATATTTCTCCTGTCGTGACGGAGTCAAGATACATTTCACCAGTAGAACTCCTTGGTTCTTCTGGATTTCTGGGTGTAAAGGTTTTGGTTGTTCTTGCTTGTAAATTTGGAGTTATACTATGACTAGCAGTATTTTCGGGTTTGTTGGTTATAGGACGTGGGGGTTCTGTCGGCTCTTGAGTGGTATATTGAAACGTCTTTTGTGCAGTGGTTTGTTCTTTTGGTTTGCTGGTTATAGGACGTGGGGGTTCTGTCGGCTCTTGAGTGGTATAATGAAACGTCTTTTGTGCAGTGGTTTGTTCTTTTGGTTTGTTGGTTGTAGGACGTGTGAGGTCTGTCGGCTCTTGAGTGGTATATTGAGTCGTCTTTTGTAGAGTGGTTTGTTCTTTTGGTTTGTTGGTTTTAGGACGTGTGAGGTCTGTCGGCTCTTGAGTGGTATATTGAGTCGTCTTTTGTGGAGTGGTTTGTACGATTACCTCTTCGACATGCAAGATCATGGTAACTCCACACTGGTCTTCCACCATACACTGTATACTACAGCGATGATGAGAGGTCGTTGCTCTGAAGCTGAATGGTGGGGTGCCTAATACAGAGAAACAATTTAGAAAAGTTATCAAAGAGACATATCATCACAATCATTATCGTCAACGTCATCGTCATTTCCATCCTTATCGTTATCGTCATTGTCATCTACATCGTCATCGCCATCGTAGTCATCGTCATTTTCGTTGTTCTTATCAATTAAATAAAGTATACCTAACATTGCCAGATGCTTTCAATAAAAGTAAGTAGTAGTCAATATATGTTGTATTTGGTTTTACGCTCCTCAAGAGTTATAGATGAGGGGAGCTTTAAGACATTGGAAATTTTGCTTTGCTCAGGGGGCAGGTACGTTTCTTAGGTATGGTATCGAGGACGTGGGAATAGGCTTTACGGGAATTTTCTTTAAAACTAGATTATAAAAATAAATTAAGAAATCAAACCCTTAGCCCAATACAAATTCAATATTGTGAAAGAGGGTAAACGGTAGCTTTCTTAGGAATGTTGGGTGTGAATTTAGTCTACACTCCAAATTCACCGATGGTGGTACATTGCAGTCAACAGTGTAAAACTAGATGATTGTAATTTGATTTATAACATGAACAAAACTATTGAATTAAGAATCACCGTATGGCTTCGTAACTAAATGCGATTGTGGAATAGTTGCCGTAATTGGGACAACCAGTGTCTTTGAATAATACACAAAATACTTACTTAAATGATTAAGATCAGAACAGCTGGTAGTCATTGCTGCACTTTCTTGACATTGGAATGTCACCAACTCCCCTTCTTTAAGACTGATATCGAAAGTTGAATGCTTCACAGCACGAGTGCTGTTATACATCTGCAGGAAAATGAAATGCATTTAAGGCTATGAACAAACGTTGTTGAGCATCATTTAAATAGAAAAGGACATGAAGTGTAAGGTTTATATACTGATGATGTTCATGAATTCCTAGCAAATATTGTTAACAGCGTTTGCTATCGGTAACTACTTTTGGGCATATAACCTATAGAGTAGGTGTTCCCTAGCTGGGGTGCATGAGCCCCCGGGCGTGCGTGAGTCAATCCCAGGGGGTTCGTGAGACGTTTCTGAAAGTCAAAACTAGAGTACTTTTTGTTGAACTAAAATCTGACATATCATATAATTTAGTAATGTACAAAAGTCGTACCCATCGACAAATTCTGTTCGTGTTCCATACGCATATGTTGCCATCAGTGGCGGCGGAAGCCAATAATTTTAGGGGGGGACGGATATCGAAGTCACTATCTAAGCGTAGCGCCACCATCGGTTGGCGCGGAGCGTACTAAAAAAATTTGGGTAAAATAGACCCCTCAGATCGCAGGAAATCGCTATTTCCGACCCCTAATAGTGTATTCGTGCACTAAATATTTTGATGTCTTAGGGTCTAAAAATTTACAGATTTAATAAAATATTAGCTTGCGTACAAATATATTTATGATCGTTTTTCAGCCATGCAGTGTAGATTACACTTAGCGGCGAACACTTCGCAAAATAGTGTTGATTCTCTGCTGAACAGCTAACATACATAGCAGTGATTATTGACTGAGTCATTTGGCTGTCACTTAAATTGGCATTTGCGTTTAGTCCAGTCGCAGTCTCACTATTCATCTAGAAGTCAGGAAACTAGCAATACAGCCACTACTTGTATTTTCCAAATATACTGACTCGTGTTTCCTTCTTTTTGACGAAGTTTGTGATCTATTTTCCGATATTTCCTCACATCGCGTTGATGGTTCGACGTGTTTGGTTTTAATTTTGATTTGGTTTGATTTTTTAGGGGGGACGTCCCCCCCACTCAAAAATTAGGGGGGGGGCGGGTCCCCCCCCGACCCCCCCCCCCGCTTCCGCCGCCTATGGTTGCCATAGTAGTACCGTACCGTGCATGTGATAAATAACTGAGTTATGAGACAGACACAGGCTGCACGACTTTGGTGAAGTTGGTGAACGCATGACAGTACGTCGTGAAGATAAAGAGCTGATCTTGAAGTTTCCAATAAATATTGGTTCATCTCTTGTTTTGTTTTTTCATTATCATATTACACTTTGTACTTGATCTTTTACAAAACACTGTTTTGCGTATTATAGACTAAATAATAACTCAGATCGTGTCTCGAAAGGTTGGCGGTTCGTGGACAACTCTGACATCCACAGGGGGTTCTTGGTGGGATAAAGTAAGGGAAACCCTGCTATAGCTCCATGCGTTGGATGGCAAATAAAAGGAAAAAGAGAAGGCAGTATAAAGTTTTAGATCCTAGTGGCCGTTCTCAGTCGTCTTTTCTACATATCACTACCTACAAAATCAGTTAGTTTAGCGGGACGTTTAAACGGTGCCGAATGCATAGACTTCATCCCATCAACGGATCATACAAAAAGGAAAAAGAATAATTTAGAGTATCCTGGAGCAATTGACACGTATTCTGTACTAACAGTGCAATTCCTAGATATCTATATACTACTCAACTGAGACAAACTATAACAACGAAACAAACTTAATAGTTGACAAGTGACAACATTAAAAAATTCTTACTCGTGGTTGATGACTGCTCGTTTTAATCTCCAGCTGACATATCCCGATCAACTCGAAACAATGAACTACATTAGCTCTATTTTCTCCTTGATCGCATCTACATTTAGCATAGCCAGTGGCATTTGGAGTGGCATTGAAGATGCTTAAAACATCTTTTCCGTTATCCACATTGTAACAGATGTTGTCAGGAGTGCATTGGTCTCTTTCCACCGCGACATTCCTTGGTGGTGTAGTCCAAAATGTATCAGAACAGCTAAAAGATGAATTACAAAGTACTGTCAGATTTTTTCCAAAGACTACCTCGACTTCCTCCTGGGCATCAGCGCAGAAACCGTTAACTTCTGTTTTATACATAGCGGCAGAAATGCACATGAAAAGGAGAATAAAATGTTCCATTTTGCAAAATATCTTTCTCCAATGGTTTTATCATACAGGAAAGTGTCTTCAAAAGTCGTGAAATGTAATCCAGCTCGGCATTATTTGACAAAGAAGACAAGAGAAAAAAGTTACCAGCATATCTTGTATTACAATTAAGTTGGCAAAGTTATCGTAACGCGATCAAATTAGTGGTGTGAGTCAGTATGTAACACATTCCCCAAAAATTCTATACCGTGACAGGGTTAATCAACTTCCTCATTCACCTATCACAACATTCGGTAATCTACACTGAGAGTCATCGACAGCTCTCTACTTTCAAAATCCGATATGATCTTTGTAGTTTGTTATCGAATGATGTCATTCGGGATTCCAGCCAAATTGGACAGAACGTATTTTGACAGGATATGAGGTACAATAATCGCTTCCTGAATTAGCTATTCATTTTAAGAATAGAATGTAGTCCTATTGTCTATGATTAATACTCTCTCATGGTTTTATTTCTTAATTCGATTTATTCAACCAACCATTATAGGCTATATTTGAAGACAGTGTATTGACTCAAGATTACAAACTTACAATTAAAACTATTCAATCAACATGTACATGAAAGAATGTGTACATCTATACCCCAATCTTGGCTTAACTACAATTCAGTCTATCCAGCAAACCATCATATTTGAAGACGGTTAACCTATCCTTCCAAGCGAATCAAAGAAAGTTTCACCGATAAATTCCTGTGTAAAATCCATGTCTAAAATGTGCCTTTCCGCCATAGGTTTTGAGCCTTTCCGCCATGGCCGACAGGATCGAAACCTATAGCTGTATGTAGCCTACCTATGGCGAGAATGACACTGGAACCTACAACTTACAAGCTTACCATAACTGTAATTAGATATGGATTTGACCAAAATGGCCTAGGCCAATCGAGACGCAATAAAGGCCTATAGGCTAGATTATTGTCTACATTTGTCTTATTCTGTGCAGTTCCCACGACGGCATATACTTGGCAAGTGGACATAGTCTAGGCCTTAAGTTACTAAACGTCGATAGGCCGGCCAATCACAATACAAGTACTTACAAGCGATAGGCAAGACATGGTGATCGATAGCTACTGTACGAAGGGATATTTACATGAAATTACTATCCAACATTACCTCGATTGTGTTGAATGGACTCAATGTAATTTTCTATAGACGTAGGAATTATATTGTTATCCGCCGTCATCTCGAAGAGTAGGAGCAGAGACGCAAGAGTAAAATTATTCGTGGAACTTAGATGTTCTCTCTGAAATTGCACGTGCAGTTTTGATGTGCTACAAACTAGGCAAGATGTGATGATGAATATTCAATTTCTTATTGCACAAAATATTATATGGCACCACAGAGCGTCGACATATCTATTGAAACAGGAAGTTTCAGCTTTGTGCTGAGGAGGCATTTAAATTTGCATGTTAAGCAGATGAAAAAGTGCTTTCCTTGTTTATGAAGAAAGCATCTTACTCAGTTATGCATTCATATGACAGAACGCAAAGTCAGTCGTGCCCACCTCGTAGTCACAGATTTAGGGTACCTACAGGGCGTCATCATTAATTGAATTTGATTCGTAAATTTGGGGGAAACTCGATCGCCATGACGAGATTGATTAATCAGCTTGTATAATTATAGTCGGCAATTGTAAGAGTGTCTTACGAATGCTGATTATATTTTATACAAGCTGATTAATCCATCGATCAATAACTAATCTGCGTATGAGTAGGTAATGGGAAATGGGGCAGCACTGTGACTTATAGGTACCAAGGTAGTTCCGTATGACAAATCTTACCGCCTCGCTGTGGGATGTTCACGAGAGGGTTGCAAGATATTACGGAACCATAGGATATAATTCTAGTTGATCGTGGGAATTAGACTGGAATGGATCCGTCATTGGCGAATAAAAGCATTACTGACAGTCAACTCTGCTGCCAAACAAAGACAATGTTGTATATTACATTCATTTCTTTCAAAAATGGTCGTGTACTATTGACTTATACTCTGCAACAAAGATATTATTGACTTCGTAACAAGCTGGAAACTTTACAGGAATCCAAGGGTTGAGATGTTTTCTAGGCTTTGTACGGACAAAATGCTCATTTTTATATTTTATTGCAATTGACCATGAATAAGGTTCTTTAACTTGAAATAACTACAGTTATGTTAAGATGTCAACATCACTTCTTTTTATTTTTATTTTCCACGATCTATCAACAAGAGGAGCATAGGAGAAATTACAAAACCGCTCCTTCATAGTAAAGCCACCGCATATGACTTCACCGCTTCTTAAAAGAATAGTCCAGGTCAAAATTTCTTTTTGATATGTTACAGAGGATCATAATCTAAGCATTCTAATAAAAAATTTGCATTCAATTACTATTTACCGTTTGTGAAATATTGACAGTTGAAGTTATCTGATATTCTACCAAAAGTGAACTTTAAGCTAACAAGGGACATGTGATGCCATAGTTGCACACTGACAAATAATGTTTTGTTTTTTCTTTTTTTTCAGTCTATTGATTTGACCTTGGATTGGAAAGGGAATTAGTTTGTCTTAAGAGGATGTGAAGTTTTATAAAATACCAATACCTATGGTACATTCACATAATGGATGCATCCAATTGTGGAGTATGAAGTTGGACGTTAATTTGAAAGAAAAACAATATATTATTTTTCAGTGTGCAACAGTGACGTCACACCTGTTTGCTCCAAGTTCACTTTGGTACAAAGGTGGCAACTTGTACTGCCACTATCTCAAAAACATTGGAATCCAAATTACACCAGAATGCTTAGATTATGTTTCTTTTTAACATATAAAAACCTGGACTATTCTTTTAACCCTTATGTATGGCGGGCCGTTTGTACCATATTTATGTAGTTGAAGTCGCAGAAACTTGCGAGAAAACTTGGGTCAGTTGCCATCGCGGAAACGTAGGTTGCCGTTGCGGAAAAAATCCTTAATCCAATTTCATTCCGTTGTCCTATTTCGTCCTCTTCAGATAACTTTGCTGTACAGCTCTGGCAACGGTCAATAGGATAACACCAAATTGTTGTGTTAACTTCTTTCTTTAATATATTTCTACCCCATCCAGGTGGACTATAGTTCCTTAAACTCTTCTTTTTCGAGTTGGGCTACCATAATATTATTCTTGATGTGATAATCTTCTATAAGGTCGATAAAAACACAGACTGACTTTATAAAATAGTATGTTACATTACTTACTTCTATGTCTTATTCACTATCATTTCAATACACAAAGTATATTATCAGTTTATATTACCATCGTGTCACTAGACATGCCAAGAGTCTTAAAAAACATACATAGCATGACATAAGATACTCAAAGAAAAACATACTGTTATTATTTTTATGCTATATTTCAAATTACAGAAGTAACCTAAATGCTAACAGCGATGAACTTTAAAATGACTTAGTGAACTTGCCAAGTGGCAATAAAAGAACAATAAAATGGTTCCCGTTAGTACCGAGAATTCCAGATCGGACTAATGTGGTTATGACAGTACCAGCTAGAATACTCAACGCATTCGATGAGACAGACGTGTATACGGAACTATACGTTTTCGTTCAGATAAGAGATGTCATTGGAAAAGAACAACTTTAGATATATAGACTAATATAAACATAGAAATTGCAATTTGTACAAAGCGAGAGTTTATTAACATCTATTCACTAAATTTAAGATGTAAGAAATCAAGATCAACAAGAGATCAGTTACAAAGCCATCGGATCAGTGTGATACGCATGTTCTAGAGGATCAGCCACAGTATATTGGTCAGTCATTCTGTAGTTTTAACTTCGAATAATATGGTATGACTACAGACAATATACTAGGCCAAAGTCATTCCTAGTGGAAACGCAAAGATTTCGAATGGATAACCTTTTCTCCCTGCCCACCCACTCTCCTTGCCTCGAGTCTCCTTAAATCCATATGATTTTTGTTTTGATCAGCTGCCTTCATCATCAACTGTCTTTTGATCGTAGATCCAGACTCGGAATAACTTCTTATTTTGCGTTGTAATATCAGCTTCTGAAGGAATTTTCATGGAATCTCGCAATTTTTTTCTCCGCATTTTTCTGTCTTTTTCCTTCTCTAGTTTACTCCCTACCCTCTTTCCCTTAATCCCCTTTTTATCCCTCTACAGTTTATCTTCTCCTCTCCTCTTCCCCCTATTGCTTTTTTTCTCCATCCAATGTCTACTAATCCTCTTACATCTTTCTCTTCGGTGTTGACCCTGCTCTTTAACCTGTCTGTATTCTGTGTGAATATTTGTCCCTTCTGTTACTGTAAATTGTCATTTACAGCCTCTAAAGAAGATCCTTCTGGGATCGAAACGTCAGGTTCTTACTTTTACACATAAATCCATATGAGTTACAACAGGAAATGACGCACTACTTCGAGATTGGCGTCCCCACCCTCTTCAAAGTGTCCATCTCTGACCCTTTTTACTCCATATTCTACTTTGACTGCTAAAAACATTGAATTTCTAAAACCACTGGCTCCATATTTAAACAGTTGACAGAGACAGCCCTACTCAGAAATGTAGAAAGGAGAAATATGCCAATTAATTTACCATTTCGGCAGCCGTTCTATATAATGTTACTCTTCCTTGACTTGTCGACAACTGCATATACCACAGATACATCTAAGTCAACATCAGCTGCCTTCTGCACAGGGATCGTAGATCCTGGCTCGGAATAAGTATCACTCAAGTTTTCATTTTGCGTTGTAACATCAGTTACTGAAGGAACTTTCGTGAAATCTCGCTTGTCTTTCATGGCGACACCATATTCTACCGATTCATCTAATGTTGCGTTTGTCGATGCTTCGGCAGTTTTAGTAACTGATTTGTTTTCATTCATGTGAACGTCGCGTTTGCTCTGATCCACTTCGGAGTACATGGGTTCCTCCTGCGAGCCAGCAGCCACAATCAGTGAAGTCATTCCACACGCTTCATCAGGTTCATCCGTGCCATCTTTTGGAGTCCTCGACGACTTCGTGCGTCCTTTAGTAAATGCAATTGCTTTCAAGTTACGACATAGACAATAATACCAACAACCAAAGACAATAAGTAGCAAAAGTATTACAGCAATTACGATAAGTGGAATCACAATTGGGGAGTGAATCAAAGCTGTGTTTAATATTTCTCCTGTCGTGACGGAGTCAAGATACATTTCACCAGTAGAACTCCTTGGTTCTTCCGGATCTCTGGGTGTAAAGTATTCGGTTGTTCTTGCTGGTAAAGTCGGAGTTACACTATGACTAGCAGTATCTTTTGGTTTGTTGGTTATAGGATGTGGCAGGTCTGTCGGCTGATTGCCAATCCCATCTCTCTTCGGATTTTGAGTGGTATAATGAGTCGTCATTTGTGGAGTGGTTTGTGCGATTGCCTCTTCGACATGCAAGATCATGGTAACTCCACACTGGTCTCCTACCATACAATGTATACTACAGAGATGATGAGAGATATTCGCCCTGAAGCTGAATGGTGAAGTGCCTAATACAGAGAAACAAGTTAGAAAAGTTATCAAAGAGACATATCATCACAATCATTATCGTCAACGTCAATGTCATCGTCATTTCCATCCTTATCGTTATCGTCATTGTCATCTATATCGTCATCGCCATCGTAGTCATCGTCATTTTCGTTGTTTTATCAATTAAATAAAGTATGCCTAACAATGCCAGATGCTTTCAATAAAATCGAACAGCTGTAAGTAGTAGTCAATATATGTTGTATTTGGTTTTACTCTCCTGAAGAGTTATAGATGAGAGGAGCTTTAAGACATTGGAAATTTTGCTTGGCTCAGGGGGCAGGTACGTTTCTTAGGTATGGTATCGAGTACGTGGGAATAGGCTTTACGGGAATTTTCTTTTAAACTGGATAATAAAAATAAATTAAGAAATCAAACACTTAGCCCAATACAAATTCAATATTGTGATGAATCAAGTTCATGATATGCATACGGTTACGTTCGACAGAGGGTAAGCGGTAGCTTTCTTAGGACGGGTGGGTATGAATTTAGTCTACACTCCAAATTCACTGATGGTGGTACGTTGCAGTTAACAGTGTAAACCTAGATGATTGTAATTTGATTAATAACATGATCAAACATATTGAATTAAGAGTCACCGTATGGCTTCGTAACTAAATACGATTGTGGAATAGTTGCCGTAATTAGGACAACTAGTGTCTTTGGATAATACACAAAATACTTACTTAAAATATTAAGATCAGAACAGTTGGTAGTCATTTCTGCACTTTCTTGACATTGGACTGTCACCATCTCCCCTTCTTCAAGACTGATAACGAAAGTTGAATGCTTCACAGCACGAGTGCTGTTATACATCTGCAGGAAAACGAAATGCATTTAAGGCTATGAACAAACGTTGTTGAACATCCATTTAAAAAGAAAATGACATGAATAATAACGTTTATATACTTATGATATTCATGAATTCCTGTCAAATATTGTTACAGCGTTCGCTATCGGTAACTACCTTTGGGCATAGAACCTATAGCTTCATGCGTTGGGTGGCAATAAAACGAAAAAGAGAAGGTATATAGTTTGAGATCCTAGTGGCCGTTCTCAGTCATCTTTCCAACATATCACCAACTACAAAATCAGTTAGTTTGCGCGGGACGTGAAGGGTCCCGAATGCATGGACATCATCCTAACAACGGATCATACAAAAAGGAAAAGGAATAATTTAGAATATCCTGTGGAATTTTCACCTGTAAATAATGTCAGATTTTCCTAAATACAAAACAAAATGACGTATCGCTAAAGACAAGTTCATACGTGGAGCTTTCCCAGTCCCTTCCTGTGCATTTATCCTGAGTCTGTAACCTTCTCTTGCAAAAAACAAAACAAATTATTAATCTTTCTTTGTTTTCTACATAGTGGGAAACAAAATGAGGTACTAATCATTGTGAACAGAGGGATTTTATACTGTAGTAATTAGACATACTATGAATAAAACAATAATTTGACACCAATTTTAGGAAGCAATTGACACGTATTCTGTACTAACAGTGCAATTCCTAGATATCAATATACTGCTCCTCTAAGATTAAACTATAACAACAAAACAAACTAAATAGTTGACAACATTAAAAGATAATTCTTACTCGTGGTTGATGATTACTCGTTTTAATCTTCATTTGACATATCCCGATCAACTCGAAACAATGAACTGGCTTAGATCTATTATTTTCTCCTAGATCGCATCTACATTTAGCATAGCCAGTGGCATTTGGAGTGGCATTGATGATGCTTAAAACATCTTGTCCGTTATCCACATTGTAACAGATGTTGTCAGGAGTGCAATTGTCTCTTTCCACCACAAAATTCCTTGGTGGTGCAGTCCAAAATTTTGCAGAACAGTTTAAGGTTGTATAACAAAGTAATGTCAGATTTTTTCCAAAGACTACCTCGACTTCCTCCTGGGCATCAGCGCAGAAACCGTTAGCTTCGGTTTTATACAAAGCGGCAGAAATGCACATGAAGAGGAGAATAAAATGTTCCATTATGCAAAATATCTTTCTCCAATGGTTTTATCATACAGGAAGGTGTCTTCAAAAGTCGTGAAATGTAATCCAGCTCGGCATTAATTGACAAAGAAGACAAGAGAAAAAAGTGACCAGCATTTCTTGTATAACAATGAGTTGAAAAAGTTATCGTAACGCGATCATATTAGTGGTGTGAGTCAGTATGCAACACATTCACCAAAGCTTCTATACCGTGACAGGGTTATCAACTTCCTCATTCACCTATCACAACATTCGGTACTCTACCCTGAGAGTCATCGACAACTCTCTACTTTCAAAATCCGATATTATCTTTGTAGTTTGTTATCGAATGATGTCATTCGGGATTCCAGCCAAATTGGACAGGACGTATTTTGACAGGATATGAGGTACAATGATCGCTTCCTGAATTAGTTATTCATTTTAAGAATAGAATGTAGTCCTATTGTCTATGATTAATACTCTCTCATTGTTAGTTTTCTAAACCTCAGATAGAAAAATGAAGATATTTTACGATCGCACTCTGCGTCAGCATATATGTACTCAAGTACTTCGAGCCACCACAATCCCTTCAGGAAGTTTTTGAGACATCTGAAGTCAAAGGTTAGAAGGCTGCTAGCAACGATCGCTGACTCCAGCTGTGGTTTAGGCATTGACAATGTTGCAAAATATGCAAAATCTAAATACGAATTGGCTTACTCTTAAATTGTATTTCAAACTATTTTATCTCCTCCAAAGGAAGCAAAACGTGCTGTCGTAAATTTGAAGAAGTACGTGTTTGTTGTACCTTATAATAGCCCAAGGAAGCAAAACGTGCCCAAGAGAAGTGTAATACCAATCTGGGATGCAGTCAGACATTTTGATCGTAGTATTTCTGGCTCTTGAAACACAAGATCTGTGAGAAATGCGTACTCTGAAGGAGATGGGGATGAGGATTGAGCTACGTGAAAGTCGATATAGAATATAAATTAACGTCACACCGGATGGTCAACCCAAGTTACATGTACTCTTTGTATGCACTGCGAACTCTCTGTGTCCAGCGCTCGTATGTCTTGCGCAGGGAGAATTCGTTTAGAGTATACTCAGACATCTCAGATTAGGGAAAAAACAAATTTCCCAGGTTATTTTGAAGAGAAGACAGACCATGAACTTTATCCAGTATAAAATGTGGATTATCGACTTCACCAATTTACCAAAAGTACGCGTCGCAATTGGGGCATGTATTAAACCCAATTTAGCCCGGAAAATATTCAAACAGCCAATCCTTCCTTGTCCTCCTACAAGCACCCCAACCCCCTGAGATCCTTCATCCAACTCCTTTAACTTCTCTGAATCCTATCCGGGTCAATTCTTTCTTTCACTTATGCTGGCATGCATCTTTGACAGGCCCAGTAAGGTATGGATGATGATAATTTACATCTGGAGTACGAAAACACAACCATGTAGTCGTATTATTGCTTGATGATTTTAATACACGACTACGTGTAATGTACAAACTTGAAAATACATTGGTTAATTATTACTTGATGTACAAATATTGATTTATAGGAAAAGGTATCCTATGATATATATACTTTTCGTACCAAAAATGATACGGAAATATACATAATTCTAATTACGTTGTGTAGAATAGATACTACTACTAAAGGGAAAATTAAATGAAAGTTTGTCTCATTCCTCCCTCCCCTATTTCCCCCCTCCCCCTTCTCACTCTCTCTCTCTCTATCTCTCTGCCCATACACTACACATGTACGACGTAGAGAACACCTCATTAAGTTGCTGGTTGATAACAAATGTACTACCTTATCTCATAATGATAATGAGCGATATATATTTAATATCGTTAAGTAACTTCTTCTGTTATTAGATTTATTCTTATACTTGGGGCTGTAAGTTTATACTGTTAATTTCAGCAATTTCCAGCAAACAAAACAATCCAATATATCAATCATTTCATAACAGATATTAAAGCAAAACATGACTTTTGCTATCAAAATATAGGATCCCTCAATGGGTATTATGGCTCTACTTTACCTTAAATATTTGAAGGATCAAAGAATACAAACCGTAAATATTACCAGAATGTGACAAAGAAATGTTATTAAACATATCACTCATTCATCGATAAAATATCCAGATTATTGCAACATCACCATTGTAGAATTATATTTGAATATTTACAATTAAATATTAGAACAGATAGATATGATTGGAACTATTGTCAAATATAGATAATCAAAATCGATAACGATAGATGACCTGTATTAGATAACGTTTCCACGATCACTTACAAACAACCATATACGACGAATACAAACTTAATTATATTAAATATATACATTCAGTTGTAAAAACCCTCGAATAGACGTAGACGTAGCCATGCAGCATGTGGAGGAAGAGTCATAAAGGCAAGCAATATACTTATTTTGGTAATTGTTAAAACAAAACTTACTTCGATGTTAACATTTAATTAATACCTTTTCATTTAAAAACGTAGTGTTTATTTGTTATCTTTCTGTTGATATATAGGTGACAGAGTTTGCCGTTACCAAATGTAATCAAGTGATCACAGTATACGTATTGACAAACTGGAACTGTAAAGGTTATTAATGAGACAGCTAGCTGATTGTCTCAAATAGAAATTCGGAATTCAGAGTAAGAAAATTATAACAAAAAATCGGCATGAAAAATGATCAAATACACTATTTACCGATAAATGGTTGCAAATGGTTGCAAGGTTCGACCAACATTTTGCTAAAAATAAAAATAAAGAATTAATGTGAAGATTTCATGAAAAAAATCACTTGACATTGGAAATCCGATATCTGGTGGGAAAGTTTATTAAATTTAGTTTTTCCAATGTGCTCAAGTTATGGATTGTAAAGCTACCGCGTGATCCATTTCGAAACAAAGCATGCTTGTTTTTGTAATTCATAAACTATAAAAATGCCTTTACTTATTATTCGCTGGACCCAGGGGCGTCGAAGAGTTGGACAATGACCAGAGGCACGTTCCTCTATGTTGTGATCAACTTTAAATTGCACTCTTCGTAAACAAGATGTGCCTCATTTTAGCAAACAATGTACTAAATTTCCAATTTGTGTAATTAACAACTTTCTTTTTTGGAATTTAGAAAGTGTCCTTTTGTTGAATAAATCAAATACTAGTATTTTAATACGGATCCATTTTGTCAGTCCTTTTTGTGATTACTTTGTAGATGGGCACCTAATATGAAAGTCACATATCGGACTAACCCTCAAATGTATCACCCTGCCCTCCCCTTCAAATTGAACCCTCTTCTGTCGTCCTAGGATGAGGTCTTCTATTTGTTTGCTGCAGGATTTTTGCGCATGTTACCACAATCCACGTTACCTTAGAAACCACCAAACCATCATATTTACAGAAGACTCCAATTTTTTGTAGCTACTTGTTTTCATTTTGCTTCCACTAAATTACGGTTTTTGTCCTTCATTTGCTGAATGCCGATCGTATTTTGGTTATAGTCGGTAATTTCACACGTTTTTGTCTCCAACATACCAAAGTGTGGAAGCTGTTCTCTCGCTTTCATGAGTTCCTTCCAATCAACATACAGATCCCTCAAATAAGCTACGGCGGTGTCAGATTCGCTGTCATGGTAGTTCAGTGTGATGTATTTGGTGCGCATGCGTTGCAGATTTTCAAAAGCTTCGATGATAGTCGTAAGGGCTCTTCGAATGTTGTTGATTTCATTTTCGATCACTAAATTGCTCAAAAGATTTAGGGTTGGAATTTCCAAACAATAGGAATAAATCTTTATACATTCCTGTCGAAAGAAGGAAATGATACAAAAGAAAACGATAAAGAAATAAGAGAGTTAATTGAATAAAACACGATATTAGTGGAAGTTTATTTTCGGAGGATGAGGGTTTTGCGCAAAACTGTAGGTCTAAATGTTCGCAGTTAGTTTTTAGCATCACCAATAAATTCACATTAGAGCCCCGCTCACATCCTACTTGTAGATGCTCATTCATAAATATCAAGTTTACATTGAATCTTAAACTGACACAGTGGGTGAACATTGGGTTTCAAACGGTGTAATTGATCAAGTTTTATCGCCGGAGGAATTTGTCGGCAATATCTGGCGGTAGTTTACTATGTAAAGTGCCATACTAGACTAACGTTGCCTGCAATTAAACTTACCGTTACGGTTCTTTCGTCCACTAAACCCAGGCTATGAAAATTGATCATTTTGGCCAAATTTTCAAACAATTCAAAGTGTGTTTCATTAAAGAAAACATGCATGGAAATATAAGTACAAAATATAGCCTATCAAATTATGGTCTGGAAAGGTAGTTATTTTGCGGAGCTGGGAAGCCACCTATGCCGATGCCTGTGGGAGAAGCCGCATTGTTTATTACTTAGATAGCCTATACATCACATCGGTGGGTAACCCAAATTGACAGTTTGGGGCCATGTTGGATTGTTTTTACAATTCAGATAGGAAAACCGTGGATTTCTCCTGGATGAAAAACCCACATTCTTTGGCGGAGTCGAACCAACGAACGTCCATACGTTTGTTTTCATTGCATCTAAAATCACAGCCATCATGACCATAGCAATGGTCTTCAATTGGAAACGCCATACTAATTAAGAACAATCATAAAGTTGAAACTATATGGATTGTTTACATTAATTAAGAAGTATCCAACTATATCTGCTTTCGATGAAGCCTCCATCAGCTCAATAAATGTTACAACCCAGCTCAAATAAAGTTATGCAACCGCCTCCAAATTAACTATGCCTAGGTAGTTTATTTTCTAGAGCATTACATGACGAGTAACTCTGCGTTCGCTGGTTGCATCCAATTTGATTAATAAGTTTTCCTCGAAGCTCTGTTCGAGTTTGTTTATGTAATTTCCCAGTCAGTGTTCCTTTGGTACATTAGCTTTCATCAAGTTATTTATAAAGTGAGAAATATAATGAAATAGAAACGTGATGTAATTGTTTACCTTGTCGTAAATATTCAGAACCTTTTCGCCTTCTCCACCGCCTACTGTTCCTCCACTTCTTTCAAGCCAGTATCGAAACTGCTCGTGCACTTTTCCAATTGAAGTCATACATTGCAGTAAGCTTCTCAAGTTGTGATATCTTGCCAACTGTATCATATTGAAATGAAGTCTCAAGTATTTATCTGAAATGACCTCTTCCACTTGGTCATCCTCTGCAAAAGTATACCCAGACTGGATGAAGAAGTTCCTTATGATTGGCTGCAGAATATTCAGCGAATCTTGAATACAGGCTTTACCTTTCTCCGCTAAGAGGTCGTCTAATGATTGTGGTATTTCGTCCATTGTTTGACTATTGTTTATTGCCATTCTGCTTCAGCTTATCAAAAGACTGTTAAGTGGATAAAAAAAAATTATAAAAAAAATATTATTTGGTATACCTAACATGAAGCTATGCTTTGAATATGATTATGTGTAACACTCACCAAGGCATATAATATCAACATAAAATGAAAATAACAAATCAATACAAATTAAACCATAAATATGAAGGAGAGGATTAACGATATTAGCAAGCTTTGATTAAAAAGTTTAAAAATTATTAAATTCAATAACAAACTAGTGGAGTAGGAAGAAAAGTCGCCAATACTCCGATGGCAAGTTAGACATTTGGATTTCAACGGTCAAACAACTAAACTACCTTCCGAGCATTCTGTACCAAAATATCCATTATAGTTGTTAATACCTGTTTCTAAGTGATCTTTTTCTAATTACTGTTTAGAATAACAAAAAGGCACTTTTAAGCTGCAGTAATAGATATATATTTTCTCATTAACAAAAATCTATCATTCTAATTTATGAAACACACATGTATGTTTGAAATTTTTCATAAAATATACATAAAATGAAGGATAAATAATCTATGTATAAATTATGACTTGTATAGCGCTACTTATTGTTTAGGACCTTCTGAATCAACCTTAACATGGAAATAAGGGTCTTTCAAATATGTATGACGTGAGCCTGCAAAATGGGGTTGTTAGTTACGCAGGGGTGGTGATCACGACATAAAAACAATTAGTATGATATTATTACAATGCCTTTTCTGAGACAATAATATCATAGTATAATGAATAGGACTTAATACCACGTGCAGTATTGTGCAACAGGAGATCAATATAGGCAATACATATATGACTCCTCCCTCTCTTCCATTTTCCCAAAGCCGCACATTCCCCACGGTCCAAAATACAGTTGGACACTTTAGATTAACTGATCAGTATTTTGTTACTTGTTCCATTTTAAGCGTTATAATACTTTCCAATAAATTCTGCATATGATTTTATCCCATCGAAATAAGAAGAAGCAGGCTTAAAAATGAATGAGAGAGCGATTAACCTGAGAACAGCGATTAATTCCACGACAAGTTAATGAATTGATTGAGTAGGTAAGCACAAGTTATTTCATTAGCTGTGTAGACTATACTCACTAATTACAGCACCACATAACCACCGTCCCCCTTCCCCCGTACCGAACCCTCTCTTTCTTTAAACAAAATCTGGTAATGTATAGCTAAATGTTGGATATCTAGTAACTGATTGATGTAGTAAAACATAAAACAAAACCTACCTTGATCCAAATACAGGTAATCGATCTCTATTTTTAAAATGTGAACAAATCCGCCCCTAATATGCAACGTAACTTTGCAACGTGATAATAATATATCTCAACGTACTCCGCCCAATATAAAATGGCTTCTTTATGTTTTCACTTAACTCGTCTAAAGCTGTTAGCGAAAATTAAGCACTTTTAATATATACATACACATTTATTAGAAGTAAACAAAACCAATAGAACGAGATGAATCACAATTTTTGCACTAAATTTCGACGTAATGTGGATTTGTTTACTTCCATAACATACAAAATACTTACATACTACTTGGGTTTTCTGCAACCAGAGCACAGGCGACACCATTCCGAACTGGGAGAGTGAAGAAAGCATAACTCACTCATGCAACGAAGAGAGGCGAGTATAGAATGCCGCACCCTGGCACCAATTGGCGAGGGCAGCGAACTTTGCCCGACCTCAACCCAACGTTAATCCCCTTGCAACCACGTTTAGGAAAAAATCATCGGCAAAGATGACAGTTGGATTATTCTAGAAAACAGACAAACAAACGAACGAGCAAACGTACAGAAAATAAAACATCAACAGCCATTCTGAAGCAACCAACTGAGTCCGATGAAATATTTCAAGAGCTAAAGGGTACAATGGGTAACCTTTATATCATTCTCTTTGTGAATCAACTTTCTAAAGGCGTCTTACGGAGTCTGTTCAGCGGCCAGCGACTCTATTATACCATGGAGCTTTCGTTAATAACTCCATGATTATACGATTCCTTCCTACGCTGCGAACTCACCAATGAGTGCCAAGGCCTACCTATAGACAAACAGTCCTCAAATTCACTCGAGCATTAATAGTTTTGTTACGTAAAATCACAAACTACCAAAAGTGCTGCAATAAGGATTCATCTTTATGAGGCACCGTATTAATTGACCACTCACCTTATGATTGTAAACACAAATGCTCTAATGGTCAACACTACCTGTGTGATGACAAATCACAATGGCTTGACCACTGTGTGTTTCATCAGGGAGTTGTTTCCATCATAACAACTCCCTGGTTAATTCATGAATTTGTGCAAATGAGCGTTCAATATCTCTTTATTTAGGATTACCATCTCGTGTAGATATTCAATCTCCCCAGTTTCCGGCTAAAACCAGGGGCCTTGGGTAGTATTTACTATAGGCGGGGCAGATAGTACCACTGTGCAAATAGTCTGTGCCAGAGGACGAACTGACATAGAGAAAACCAGCTGGGCAGGGATCAGATAAAGAGAAGCCACCTTACATACCGTACTTACTGTACAGGATGATTAACGGCGATTTATGAATCATGAGGCATTGATGTCGCTGTAGCAGACGTATTACACAAGTAGTAGGCCTACCGTGAGACTACTTGTACGATAATCAACATTTTTTTTGTGTGTGTGTGTGTGTGTATGTCGGACAATGCTGGAATTTAGGCCTAAATCAACAACGAAAGTTTGGCAGCCAGCGTTTAATTTCGTATCATTAATTGATGAATTCAATATTGCATTGCATTGGCTTCCCGTCTCTCAGCGTATCCAGTTTAAGATCCTACTTCACACCTACAAAGCGATCAACGGGCTTGCCCCTCAATATATCACTGACCTTCCTACTCCTTTGCGTCGGTCATCTGCAGTTACGCTTCGCTCTTCCTATCATGCGCATTTGCAATGAACTCCTGGTCCACGTACCCGCACTCGTTATGGCGATCATGCCTGTTCTGTCGCTGCTCCTTCTCTTTGGAACAAACTCCCATTTCACGTTCGTGACTCTCCCTCCCTTTGTATTTTCAAGAGACAACTTAAAACATTTCTGTTTGATTCCTAGTTTTTTTTTCCCTTGGTTTCCTTTGTCTCTTTCCTACTTTGTTAAGCGCTTTGAAACGCTGTATTAAGCGCTATATAAATGAAATTTATTAGTATTATTATAGTATTGATTCACTCAATATGTGAGTCATCTTTAGGGCTAAATGACAATGGCATTGAATAATACATTAATAATAGTATTGATGAGAACCTCTCTGTAAAAATAAAACACACACACACAAAAACGAAAAACAGAAATAAAGCAAACACACACTCACGCATTAAGTGATATCGTATGGTAGGATGTATGCGCGAGAATACTTGTCTGCAGTCTACCTAACTTGTTGTTAAGGCTTATTCCGTTATGTGAACGCAAACATGATAATGTGCGCGCTCTTACGTAACCTATCTTGAAGTGGACTCTGCATTCAGTCATGCCGATGAAGGTCACTTTGTGGAGATCAGAGACTTCTCACAGAATCACTTGAATTAATATGTAGAGTACTGATACACAATTTGTACCTACAAAATGTATTCAGGATGATATGTTGTCTTCAAATTCACATTTAACAATAACCAGCTAATACCAACTGCCATTTGATCGCGTCAAGAACGACAACATTCTCATCTCAATGAAAGCATGCAACATGCATGGTTTCCTTGAGCTCCAGAAAACACGTGGACTATAAAAGAAATCGTTAAGTGTAGCTCTTAAGGCTTAAAGCAGCATGCTTGTTTCAACTATAGGGTAAGAGGTATACGAGGTACCATCCCTATACGCTACAACAATGAACGCATCAAAGGACAGAAGAAGCAATGTTCAATGGTTGACTCCCGTTAAACGCATTCATCCTATGTGCAGCTATATACAAATATAACTTAGTCGATCTCTGTACGCTGTGCTTTGCATTATATATATATTAGCTGACACATTTGTGCATGGGTTTGTGAATTTCAATTAATCTGCCACATTGTGCCTAGCATTTCACATTTATCTGATATTACATTGACTACACATATTAATCGTACTATACTTCACGAACTGTGTCTACCTCACAAGTACCTCACATTACATAAATATACTTCATTGTGCCTCACATTACATTAACTACATCATTAGTCCTCGAATTTCATGTCTACACGTCATTTTACAAGAGTGTTATCATTGACTTTATATTCAATTTAGATCTAAGTCATGCGGTTAATTTGCATCGTTTTGAAAGTACGCATAAACGTACTGTACGATCATTTACGTAGGTTGAACTCAGAAGGAAATGGCATTTGACGAGTAGATAGGAGGTTTGTCCTGTGCTGTAAAACAAAATTCACCAATAGTTATGTTATCCATTTGCAATAACACGACGACCGTTTTCTAAAAGTACGTGAAGTTTATTACTGTCTTGTGCTAGCAACAGAAAAATAATACATACAGAAGTGTAGCATATTAACATCGTTTAGTATAACTTCTTCTGATATTAGATTTAATCTTATACATCTATAACATCTATAACGAACAAAAAAAAATCCAATTTATCCGTGCTATTATATCAATGTATTACAGGTATTAAAGAAAAGCATACTTTTGCTGTATATCAAAATATAGGATTCCTTAATCGGTGTAATGGCTCTATACCTGAAATATTTGCGAAGGATCAAGGAATACAAAGTAACTATTACAACAATTTGACCCAAAAAAAACATAATATCATTCAACGATAAATATCCAGATTATTGCAACAACGCCATTATAGAATTACATTTGAATATTTACAGTTGAATATTTAGAACTGACAGATATGATTGAAAATATTGTATAATATAGATGATAAAATCGATAAAGATATATGCACTGTATTAGATAACGTTTCCACGATCACTTACAAACAACCATATATGACGAATACAAACTTAGTTATATTAAATATTTACATTCAGTTATAAAACGTACCAAAGGTATAATGGCAATTCCCTCGAATAGACGTAGCCATGCAGCATGTGGAGGAAGAGTCATAGAGGCAAGCAATATACTTAAGATAAATCTTTTGGTAATTGTTAAAATAAAAATAACTTCGATGTTAACATTTATTTAATACCTTTTCATTTAAAAACGTAGTGTTGATTTGTTATCTTTGTTGATATATAGGTTGTGGTATGTGGATATATACAGAGTTTGTCGTTACTAAATGTAATCAAGTGATCACAGTATACGTATTGACAAACTGGAATTGTATAGGTTATTAATGAGGCAGCTAGCTTAATGATTGTCTAAAACAGAAATCTACAATTCAGAGTTAGAAAAAAATATCGGCATGCAAAATGATCAAATACACTATTTACCAGTAAATGGTTGCAAAGGATCTTCATACAAAATTAGAGAAACGTTCGACCAACAGTTTGCCCAAATAATAATAAATAATTATTGTGAAGATTTCATGACAAAAATCACTTTACATTGGAAGTCCGATATCTGGTCGGAAAGTTCATTAAATTTTGTTTTTCCAATGTGCTCAAGTTATGGACTAGTAATATTTGCTATATTAAAATGTTCTCTGCAATTGAACGTTTTATGGATTGTAAAGCTACCGCGTGATCCATTTCGAAACAACAGCATGCTTGTTTTTTTAATTCATAAACCATAAAAATGCCTTTACTTTTTATTTGCTGGACCCAAGGGCATCGAAGAGTTGGACAAGGACCAGAGGCACGTTCCCCTATGTTGTGATCAACTTTACATTGCACTCTTCGTTAACAAGATGAGCCCCATTTAATAATTAACAACTTTCTTTTTTGGAATTTGGAATTTGGAATTTGGAAAGTGTCCTTTTGGTAAATAAATCAAATACTGGCATTTCGGTACGGATCCATTTTGTCATGGACGGGCACCTAAAATGAAAGGCACATATCTGATTAACCCTCAAATGTATTACCCTCCCCTACCCATCAAATTGAACCCTCTTCTTTCGTCCTAGGATGAGGTCTTCTATTTGTTTGCTGCAGGATTTTTGCGCATGTTACCACAATCCACGTTACCTTAGAAACCACCAAACCATCATATTTACAGAAGACTGCCATATTTTGTATCTTCTTCCTTTGCATATTTTCTTCCACTATATTACGGTTTTTCATCTTCTTTTGCTGATATGCTGATATCAAGCTTCTGAGTTTTGTTAAAGTCAGTCGGAAATGTCATACGTTATTGACTCCGACATTCCGTAGTGTGGCAGCTGTTCTCTCGCTTTCACGAGTTCCTTCCAATCAACATCCAGATCCCTCAAATAGTCTACGACGGTGTCAGATTCGTTGTCATGGTAATTCAATGTGATGTATTTGGTGCGCATGCGTTGCAGATTTTCAAAAGCTTCGATGATAGTCGTTAGGGCTTTTCGTATGTTGTTGATTTCATTTTCGATCACTAAATTGCTCAAAAGATTTTGGGTTGGAATTTCCAAACAATAGGAATAAATCTTAATACATTCCTGTCGAAAGAAGGAAATGATACAAAAGAAAACGATAAAGAAATATGAGAGTTAATTGAATGAAACACGATAATAGTGGAAGCTATATCTTCTGAGTATGAGCGTTTTGCGCAAAATCTTATACCGGTATGTTTGTAACTAGTTTTTAGTGTCACCAATAAATTCAAAAGAGGGACCCGCTCACACCCTGCAAACTTGCCAGCAAGACTATCTAAGCGGAGCGCCACCATCAGTTGGCGCGGAGCGTACAAGAATTTTTTT
>KN888252.1:20213-31996 GCA_000934455.1 Apostichopus parvimensis | reverse complement strand
TGCTTAAATTGTCTGCTTCTTTTCCTGTCTTTACAGTAGATATTTTCACTGATAAGTTCGTTACGATAGGGTGGTGCAGTGCAGGGCTATGGACCGACTTATAGCCGCTTTTTTTAGTTGACTTTTGATAAAATTTCAAAATAATAATTGGATATCACTTAATATAAAAGTATGGTATTAAAGTTCCATTTTTCAATGCGATGTCCATCAGGTTTAATAGCTAAGCAAGTTTTCCTTTTACCCCCCCAAAAAAAAATTGAAGTAATTAAAATCAAGTCAAATTAATTTTTTATTTGGGTGATCTTTCATACGTGATTATTGATTGATTATTGTTTACTGGTTTACTACCAAATTTTAAGAAAATATCTGACGGAAGAATTATACAAAGCACTGAATGATGTCATAGCTGACACGTTATCTTTCCTTTAAAAGACACAAAAAACAGAAAGAAAACCTAGGAGGATACTTTCATGTGCATTGCAGTATTAATTTGAAATATATATATTTTTTAATTTTATTTTATAAGTTTGTCAGCCGCTTTTGGTGATTTAGATACAGGTTTTACTAATTGATAATCAATAATTAATAATATATAATGAATAATAGATAATGAATAATCGATAATTGATAATTAATAATCGACACTGAAATATTATAGTAATGACCTGTGAAGGTCAAAATTTTAAGTTTGCTTAATTTAAGTCTCTTGTGATTTAAGCACCAAAATAATATTTAAAATTTAAAAAAAAACAAAATGGGATGTCTGGACAGAGAAATGTTGAGAACTGAATGGAGTCTTAATTCATTAATTCATGACCATTCATTTGACAAAAAAAATATGAAAAATGAAAAAAAAAAATTACTACACAATAGTAAGAGCATTGTAGAGTTAGGGGTTAGTTTGTACTTGGACAGAAAACCATCAAAGGGGGGAAACAATGCAGAATTGATTAATCTGTGGTATTAATCTTATCTAATATATTAATCTATCTATCTATCTATTAATATATGTATCTATCTTGCATTACCTTTGATTCCCTGAAACAGTAAATAGAGACAACAAACAAACGTATGAGTGTAAAGATAAACAGTTAATGTATTATTGCAGAGTTAGAGATGGGTTTTTTCTTGTTTACGATCTAAGTTTATGGTTCCTTCCATAAATTCCGGCTATAACTGGACCACTTTATCAGTATCTGAAACTTTAACAGACAAACTCATGTGTATGAAAACAAAGAGGTAATCATGTATGATGACATCACAGCATTATGATGTCTAATGCTCTCAGGTCTTCCAAGTTTGAATTTTTATTCAATTGTTTATCTTATTCCATAAGTCAGCAGATTAAAAGGCTAGAAAGTCAAGTAATGGTCACTAGTTGATATACTTAATATCCAAATACTCGACTGCGTTCCTACGGCGATCGTTCTCTTGACTGCGATCCTACGGAGATCATTCTCTCGACATCCCACAGCAATCGCTCTCTCTCGACTGCGATCCTATGGCGATCATTCTCTCGGCTGTGATCCTACTCTGATCGTTCTCTAGACTGTGATCCTACGGAGATTGTTCTCTCGACTGCGATCCTATGGTGATCGATCTCTCGATTGCGATCCTACTGTGATCGTTCTCTCGACTGCGATCCTAGGGCGATCGTTCTCTCGACTGTGATCCTACTGCGATCATTCTCTAGACTGCGATCCTACTGTGATCGTTCTCTCGACTGCGATCCTACTCTGATCGTTCTCTCGACTGCGATCCTACGGAGATCGATCTCTCGACTGCGATCCTATGGAGATCGATCTCTCGACTGCGATCCTATGGTGATCGTTCTCTCGACTGTGATCCTACTGTGATCATTCTCTAGACTGCGATCCTACTCTGATCGCTCTCTAGACTGCGATCCTACTGTGATCGTTCTCTCGACTGCGATCCTACGGAGATCGTTCTCTCGACTGCGTTGCTACGGCGATCGTTCTCTCGACTGCGATCCTACAGAGATCGTTCTCTTGACTGCGATCCTAGGGCGATCGTTCTCTCGACTGCGATCCTACGGAGATCGATCTCTCGACTGCGATCCTACAGAGATCGTTCTCTTGACTGCGATCCTATGGTGATCGTTCTCTCGACTGCGATCCTAGGGCGATCGTTCTCTAGACTGCGATCCTAGGGCGATCGTTCACTCGACTGCGATCCTACGGAGATGGGTTCTCTCGACTGCGATCCTACTGCGATCATTCTCTAGACTGTGATCCTACGAAGATGGTTCTCTCTGCAAATTCAGTCCTGTTCATTGGAACTCGCTCTGTCTGTCTATTAGAAATTCGACTTCTGTCGGCTTTTAGTCCAAATTAAAGATGTTTCTTCTTCATCTGGCCTCTTCTTAATATTTAATAGTGTTATTGTAACTGTTTCTGTAAAAGCACTCCAGCTCGCTTCAAATAATGGCCAAGATTAATAACAAATCTCCTGTCTCCTATATCCCAAAATTAAATGTTGACGGAGGAGGTTGGAGGGGGCGGGGCGGGGGCGGAACATGTCCCTCCCTTCCACACTTTGAAGCCTCCATTATAAACCACATTCATTGTACCTGACAGAGCTTAAGTTCAAGAACATCCAGGCATTTCTTTTGTATTATATTATGGTGCATGTATGCTAAGTTTATTACCATGCCAGTGGGTGTCTCTTCAAATATAGCTAGTTGGATTAAAAGTATAATTTTATCCAGCGATTGTTGCATTGGCAGTGAATGTAACTGTAAACCTACTCCCTAAGGTGGATAAATATAGCCTCCATTGTATATTGTAATATAGGAAAATATTATAGGGCAACATACATACAGTTTGTTACCCATGATAACAACCTTTGAATCAATTGCCGTATAATCTGGAGTTTATTCACACATCCAACAGTAGAGTTGCTTGCAGGCGGTCTATATTGTACTGTTATAGTATTATTGTGTATACTTGAACACCCTGCAAGGATGTAAAACTGTTTGTTTGATTGATATAAGTTTACAGCCGTGTTTTCAATACCTCTATGAATGATAATAGTCAACATTTTTTGGTGGGTGCCGAGATAAGTGGAGGCTTTTAGCGCGAAAACGACATAATTAGCCTTGAATTGTTTTGTGCTGAATGTTAGTTTAATACACGGGCTGTGGTACCAGTGGCTGTGCTATTGGGACCATGAGGGGGTTCCCCTCCGATTTTCCCCTTGTCGCCCCCCCCAGTTGCCCCTCAATCAGATCTGCTACTTGTCCAAAATATATAGAACTAGCCTAATTGTTTGTATTAGTAATAGCTTCCCAGTGCAATGCATTAATGTGAAAAATTGTCAAATAATAGCATCATTTTGGGCCTAAGTCACTTTACTTGTAGAAAAATTCCCAGAGGGAAGAGGAAACCCTTCCCTTAGACCCCTCCTCCATATCTGTGTTATAGTTTTTGTCTTGCCCCTCAAAAATATGCCTTCCCCTAAGATTCCCCCCCCCCCCGAATGCCTTGGCTTGTGCTGCCACTGTGTAAGATGTACTGAGCGACTTAAGCTGGGAAGTCAAGGGCTGAAGCAGTGACTGGCTTTCTGAAGTACAATAACAAAAGATGGATTTCTCATTGAGGATTAATTTAATGTGTTTTCACCATTTGACTTAGAATCCAAAATTGAAATTTGGATAACAATCTCTCCGGTTCTAGGTCTGTCGGCTTCTCCTGCATGTATATACATGTGGCTGCTTAGTTTCAAAAAATGCAAAAAGTTGTGTGCAGCAGTTTTGGTCAAACTTGAACCTTGATTCCCTGAGTGTGGAGGACATTAAAGTAGTTTCATTGATGGTCTTTGTGTCCATACGATTACTGTCCTATTTGTAGAAGGGTTTGATATAAGCCAACCTGCATTAAAATAATTAGACAGTGGTTGTTGGCTGGAATAATGTCATATGCATGTAAACATATTCTATAGATCTTAAGGAAGTATGGTATCAATTTGTATTTATATGCAGAAAGTAGGACTATTATTAAATATTTTTTAGGGACATTAATAATGTACTAAGTCCTACATATGTTTTGGTTATATTTGTAAACATGTTGCCATTTTGCTTGAATTGTAATTCTTAGTTTGGTTGTTAACAACCTATACTGTGTCTCCGGCCCTAATATCACTGATTCAAGTGACTATACTAATAATACCCAATTAAATCATCTAGGCTATGCATGAGTTTCCTGATGGATTTTTCTTTATTTATTGAAATAACTATTGCTCCTGAACCTGTTTCAGGTAATCTGGAAAAACAATACAGGAAATCTATAAGAGAGTTTGGCAACCATATATAGAAGTACTTAGATCCACTACTAGGATTAAATCATATACAATATATACAGGCATGTGAACAAAAAAGGAAATGCAAGGGGGTAATTCTATCCCTGAGATCTGTAGATTTATTCTGGCATGATTGTAATATGTGTGATTTGACCGTTCATGGAAATCCAAGCTGTGTAGCTTCTAAAGGCCTGAAATGTATGTGTAATATCCAGTACTGGTTATATAGGGCACTATATACTGGTAGTACTATAGCAAGGTACAAATAGTGTACTTTATTTCCTTTGTAATTACCTGTTAAATCTTTGATTTACTTGGCTCCTCTCTTACCTGTCTCCCACTCCACATATGCACTTTCCCATCTACCTAAAGTTCTACAAATCAGAACGTTTAAACATTGCGCCCTCGCTCCCCGGGCACTGCCATCTAGCTTCACCTCTTTCCGAATCTACCACCCAAAAAGTTTCCACCATTCAGAAAGAGATTACGTACTTGACCGTAATCCATGAGTTTTGCATATATAATCAAACATTTCTTTCATGTAAGGGTGTATGACTATTTTATAAACAAAATCTACATTTTTATGGGATTTAAGTATCAATCAGCACTGAAAATATTGATCAAAATCCACTCAAATAGCTGCTTTAAAACAACTAATTGGGACAAAAGGAAGGGGAAAAAAAGGTTTTATTTTTTTTTTTTGTAAGTCTTGTGTAATAGGGTTTTCTTTAAATGCACAGAGTTGCTACAACTCCCTGCTTAAAGTGAATGCACTAACATTTTGCCAAGTTCCCTTCCCAGCTTACAGCAAGCAATTGACCTGATCCCTGACGAATATAATCTGACCTCTGACATATTTGGTAGTCGCCAGCTCAGAATTGTGTCTGCGTCGTCGGTAATGAAGCGTATGTGTGTTAATGTCTGTTTTTGTGACTTCTTTCCTTTTCGCATTGATATCATTTTGTTTGATTGTCTGTGTACATTTAACTGTGTGTATGTATAATCATATCCTGCGGGTTCATTGACAGAGGGTAGGAGCAAAACAATTTATAAAGTATTGCACTTCAGTTTTCTCCTGTTCCTGGCAACGAAGGCACAAAAATAAGATGAAAGTGCAGTAGCATGTTGTAAATATCACTTGCATATATCTTCACACAAGTCTCTGTTCTATTTATAATTCTGTTAATGTTTTCACTTGCTGGAAACGAACAAACGAATGAACCAAGTTCTTTTTCGAAAAACAGATTTTTCATTGATACATAGTAAAGTAAGGACACTCTCCTTCCTCTCTCACAGGCCAAAATATTAAAGTCATTGTAACCGGTAGTGGACTACATGAATGATAAATTTGAAATGCCATAATGGTCCCTGCTTTCAAATGGCCCAACGTTTCACCGAAGAACCTGCAAACCAAGGGCCCACACTGTTCACAAAAATTGGCCCCTGCTCGTAAAACATTTTAATTTCAGTCCTTATGTGACAGTATACTGTAATATTCTAAAAGTTCTAATTATTTGAGAATTAGCACTGTTTTCAGTTTTTTTTCACACAGATAGGTTTGAGCGTAGCGGCATATATACAAATACCCACAATAAACCACACATAATAACACAATAACCCACACATAATAACACAATAACCCACACATAATAACAATATAACCCACACATAATAACACAATACCCACACATGATAACAATATAACCCACACATAATAACGCAATAACTCACACATAATAACTCACACATGATAACACAACCCACACATGATAACACAATAACCCACACATAATAACACAATAACCCACACATAATAACACAATAACCCACACATGATAACACAATAACCCACACATGATATAACCCACACATAATCTCAAGTTCTGATAACATGTTGCAACTAAAGTGGTTTTAGTTTCTTGTCACATCAGTTGTTTGGTTTCCTAGCAACCTAAATATACAGAGGCACACTTTCCAAACTGCTGTTTAGAATGATCGAATTCAGCTCTGTAGTGACGTGTAAATTTGACGCACACGTAAAGAGTTTTAATATTACAAGATCACGGGCAGACGCCACGAGGCGAGTGAGTGGAAAACAAAGACCTCCATCTTATTTTCTTTACTCTCCTTCCGTTGGTACTTTTGAACCTAACCAGTATATAACACAAATGTCTGGCTTCGGTAGGCAAGGAAGGATACAGTTTCAACGAAAAGACTACAAAAAAAGACTGCATTGATGCATCATCAGCACGCTTCTTAACTGAACATAATTTGTGCTGTGGAATTTTTAAAAGTCGGACAAAGTATTTTAAATGTTCCATTAAAAATTGACATGATGTAATCTAAAGAACCACTTGTAACAAATAAACAGTTCTTTTACAGAGCTCTGTGAAAATTGTGGGAAAATGCAAAAAATAGCCAAATTTCAAAAGGAACTGCTTTCTCAACAGCTCTCAGGAAACCTTCAACAGTCATTTTGATTTTCGCTCCCATGGTCACATAATTGTCTTTCTAAAAGTACTAGAAACGAAATAACCGTTAGAATTTTTGTCGCAACTCCACTGCAGACTTTCCGTTCAATTTGCGCGAAAGAAACACAACCCACCATTGATTGTCATGTTATTTCCAGGTCTGTTAACAATCGTGCAACTAACATGGTTTTACTTCATAGATGCAACGATATTATCTCGTATACTGAACACGAATTTGAAATTTTGACTCCAAAAGTTTTGTTTTTTTTCCCATTCTCCATGCAGGATTGACCGGACTCGATGCCAAATCTAGCGGGAAGCTCGGTTTGAGGGCGATGCTCTACTATTTCTCCACGACGTTTATCGCTGTCTGCATTGGAATGTTCCTAGTCATGACCATCCAGCCAGGGAAACACGCAAGCAAGGAAACTCTCGGAAGTGGAGACCAGCAAAGCAAACTGTCGACCCTTGACACCTTCATGGATCTGGTCAGGTATTTAGAAAGGAAGCCAGTTTAAGTAGCCGATAAAGTATAATGTACTTCACTAAATCACTTACCTGTCTGCTCACGACATCAGCACTTTTCTGCTCTTCTGTGTCTAGAAATGAACTGGCAACCTCTTTATAGCACCGTACATGTACCTCTCCATAATTGGACAGTAAAGCTTTTGAAGATACATTTGCATAATAACATCAGAGACCACTAACTGTGATCAGATTCAGAGAAGAATCCGGGCTTATAGCCAGTCACAATACGTTACATTTAATCAGCCATATTAGGAGTTCTGAAAAGTTATTACAGAGATGGTGTTTTCTACTCAGGGTAAAATAATTTTCTCTGCCACAAATAAGCATCAAGTTGTCTGCCACAGGAATCCCCCTTTAAAGTACAACATAGACTGCATGCAGCTGTTGCAACTGCATGATGGAGGTTAAATGATCTCGACTTTCACCTTCTACAGCGGGGGCTTACAAATTTCAACACCTCTGCTCCCAGACTACTAACCTGTGTCCCAATGAAAAGCAAATACTTCTCTTGGTAATGTGGTGTTATCCAGTGCTTGGGTAAGGTGAGAATGTCACATAGGAATCTAAATTCACCAATTACTTTAATTTGAAGCTGATTTGTTTATCCCTACCTCCCAGGCTGAAGTTGTTCCTATCATTAAAAGGATAGTCCAGGGCCAATAAAAAAAACTTTTTACAAAATGAAATTTCTATGGTTGGCAAGATACAATATTTGAAGTAAGAGGACATAAACCCCCCCTCCCCCCCCCCCCCCAAGCGTGCAACTATCACATCACATCTGTTTGTTCCAAGTTCACTTTTTTACGATACAAACTTTGACAATTTTGACTGATTTATCTCGAAAACGGAATGAAGGATTTGCTTGCAAATTTTTATAATAAAGCTTATAGTAGGTGTGTTCACATTTCATAAGTGAAAAATATCTTTTTCTCTGCACTGTCATCCTTTTAACTTTGGCGGATAATTATCGATCCATCACATCCGTTTGCCACAAGAAGAAAGACTTTAAGGACAAGGAATACAAAATAGAATGATAATAACTTGAATAATTTCTAGAATTATGATACGTTGACTATGACACACGACCAGCAGTTTTAAGAATAACAGCAGTCCCAAATTAACACGGTGTTCGTTTGTCTCAAAGTTAGTTTTGTAATACACAAGCAAAGTGGAGAATCCTTTATTTTTTAAGCAGAGTGAAACTAAAGTAGAATCTAAAGTAGTACTTAATATCCTGTGCCCCCCCAAAAATAATAATAATAATATAATATCGAAAATATTGACGCTACTATGGTATGAAAGGAATAGAGCAAAATTTACCACCTCATTGTTGTATGAAGCACTTCCATCTACAAATAAATATAACTTATTTCTTCCCTTCAGGTACAGTCCCATAAACATGTATTCATTTGTCTCAAAGTTAGTTTTGTAAACACAAGCAAAGTGGTGAATCCTTTATTTTTAAGCCAAGTGAAACTACTTAGTTCCTAATATCCTGTGCCAAAAAATATTTGAAGCTACCATCGTATGAAAGGGATTGAGCAAATTTTATCACCTCTATCGATGCATGAAGGACATCAAATTTTTCACCTCGATGTCAGAACAATATTCAAATTGTTTGGCTGCCTGTTTTATATCCATATTGTCATCGGGTGGGTGTTTTGTTATTTTAAAGTTTATTTTTGCTCTTCATCGGTTTAATTCAGTAAATGCTGTAGTATAAAACCATAAACCTGTGCTCCTTTTGTGCTTATCTCCATGTTGCATTTCTACCAGGGATATAATAAATGGGGTCCCTTACCATTGTCAGAGTTGCAACAAGTACATAACAATAAACTTCTGTGGTGTAGGAAGCCGAGAGCGTCCAATTTGTCCAAGAAGCTCTGACTTGCGGAATTGAACTGTGGAGCTTACTCAAGCATCACAAATATTGGCGTGATAGCCGCGACTGTGATAAGGAATCAAGGGTGCCAAGACATTTAGTACTTTGGGTGGTGGGGGAGGGGGAGTGGGAAGCAGAAAGGGTGGGGAACTTGGTAGTGTAGTGAAGAGGGGCATTGTCATGTCTGAAGGTTTGTGGATAGTATTAAGTGCGGCTGGGGATTGCTCTGGTGTGAGCAATCAAGCAAGCAAGCAATTGAACTTTGAGACGTGACTGAAAGTGCATGACATATTAAACTTTCAACCTTGATCTCACTTGCAGTATTGTTTTGCAGGTGATTTCGTTTTGGCCTGATAGTCTCTAGACTGGAACGAGGTCAGGGTAACAGGGTATGGGTGTCGAATTGATTTAAGGGAAAGCTGGTATAATTTGGCAGTGCTGTCAACTGGAATAGTGTTTTAATTAATTGATCGCAGCTCTCTCAATTGTGAATATTACCAACACAAAGATGGCACTCTTGTCATTTAGACTAGAAACCAGACAGCATTGTGAGACGAGTAGTTGTGATACCTGAAGGTGTTTCATCATCTCAGAAGAGCATTAATGCATGTGCATGGTGTAGGCAGGGGAAAAGGTCGTACCTTGTCAGAAAGACAAATCATCTTGGGAATTGTTTGCTTCAATTTATTAAGTTATTTTTTTTTGAGGGGGGGGGGTAATATTATATCTCTTTATGAGAGAATGTTGGGGGGGGGTGGGGGTATGAGTGTGTGGGAGAGGGAGGAAGGGGTATGTGAGGGCAATTTATTCTCCAGTCCACCCCTGACCCATCTCATAAAAAGGGTCACAAGAGAGGCATTCATGTTCAAATGAAGCATTTGATTGAGATCTGGTAAGAATGAGGATATGCATTGTACGGACTTAAATTGTTTTGTATTTTCTTACTTTATTTCTTCTTTTTTTTTCTCTCACCAGGAATGTATTTCCCAACAACTTGGTTCAAACTTGTTTTGAACAGGTATGTATAGAAAAAAGCACAGAGGGATATCAATTTTATGTTGTTGTTGTATCATAAACATGGAAGATGTGTTAGGCCCAAAAATATGATAGAAAACCAAGAAAAAGTCACTAATGTTCAAAAAGAAATTTAAAGCATTTTTAACGGCCAGTGTGAAAGCATTTTGCCTCCATGCAGTGAGGTATTTGATTCTTTTAATATTTTCAACATTTGGCTTTGAAGTCTCAGAATAACATGTGGAGGAAAACAAGAAAGGGGATTGTAGGCCTACCTCGATCTGAAAACTTTTTAATAGCATGTTTAAATTTACAGAATCTGTAAGAAATAAAGGTCTAATTTGAAAGACCAAAAATGATAGTGGTAAAATATGTTCAAATGGCCACCAAACTTATAATAAAAAATAACATAAACTTCATGAGCAATTCTTGACAGTTTGGGTGTCAACTTGCATGGCAGTCGTGATGTTATCAATGTCCATGTGTTTTGCAAATTTACCGGGTGGAGTAAACTGCTGTTAATAACCAGTTAATAACCAATTAATTTTTTTGTTTCTACTTCCTTTTGCTTCACTAATTTATACTTCCTTTAAATTTGAATTTGCCATTTTTTTAATTACAAGCTCTCTGTATGATTATTCTTTACATATTCCATTTGTCACTCGATATAATCTTTGTATTTCTTTGATCTCCATAGCTACGTTGTTTAATATGTCAATGTTTCTTAATAATGTGATTATGTTTTGAGTATCCCTGGCAATCATTTGTAATGGAATGGTCTTCTTTTTTTTTATTTCTTTTTCGCTCTGGTGTATTACATTCTTTCAGACTACTTACCTGCAATATTCACTTGCCTTTTTCCTTTTTTAGATTTTAGTCCATCGCTCTAGGCTTTAACAGAGTCCCTTTACAATGTTCTTTCTGATTATCTTCCCCACGATCTGATCCTTTTTCCATTGCCCAGAAGAAACCAATCTTGGCTTTGTTCCCAAGATCAAGTTTTATTGATCATAGTAGAGAGATCCGTATAAAGTTATTTTTAAGTCAGCTTACAGGAGTGTTTGGAAATCATCAGCCCTGTGCCAAAGCAAACAGTTGTTTCGCTTCATTAAAAAGAAGAACAACATTTCTACTCACGCACTTCCGCTTCATGAAATGGACGTGCATTATCTCCTTTGACTATGATTAAACCATGGTCAAAGTCTTCAACAGTTAAAAGTTATAAACATGGTCAAAGTCTTTAAAGGCATTGAAGACTTACCCCAAATCGTGTGCCGCCCTCTAAATAAAGTTAACTTTCCATTGCTTGCAAGTGAAGTTTTCTTCTTGTCGCTAAAAAATGCAGACAGTAATGAAACGTGATACCTTGTTATCTTTAGCTGGACCTGAGATGTCCATCGCTGTAACGTTTGTACACTGTGCTGTGGGTATTATTGACCGCAGCTGTATGTATTGACTGTACACTAGTGTCTAATTACCGACGATAGCAAGCTGTTTGTGTATTTTCTGGGATCAATGGTGGTGTCTAACACTTCTGTTACACCTCATTCGAAACTAGGTCAGATTACCGG
>KN888251.1:6465-43465 GCA_000934455.1 Apostichopus parvimensis | reverse complement strand
GAAAACCCCTTTTTCATTTCCAAATGAGAAAAAAATCTCATTTGGAGCACCAAATTGCATCTAAGGCCTGGTGAAAATGCAATATTATTTACAAAATGGAGTGGGTGTGCTATATTGCACCAAATTGCATCTGAGGCCACCTGGAAATGCAAAAAAATTCCCTTAGACCCCTCCCCCAGGCCGGCCATCAGTCTTCAGCCCCCCCACTCAAAAGTACCTTCCTACGCCACTGTATTTTATGGTAGGGGAACAAAGCGTGTACCATCGATGCAACAAAGTATAACTAGGCCTATGTGTTAGGGGAGTGGAGAGCAAAGGGTGAAGGTGATTGGGCATAAGTGGGTAATCCAGAATTTCTCGGAAGAGGGAGCCGGGGAGAAAAACATCAGTAGATACCGAATTACCGAAGAAGCGGTGCGTAAAGAAACATCGCTATAAAGAACGGAATACCCATCGGCGAATCATACAGAATTATTCCACTTTGCACCTTGATTTGACTGAGCAAAATCAATTTTTCAACTGAATTTTTAGCGGGGAAAAATATAAGAGATAAAACCCAAGGGAGGGGATGGAATTTTGTGGCAGTTGGACCCAGACTGATATACCTGCACAAAACATTCTCTAAGTGATACCCAAACTCTGGCTTATGTTATGTACTATGTATCTCAACAGCCATGTAAACCCCTGCACACGTCGTTTTTTATCTGTGTATACGGCTACCCATTCTCTCGATGACATATATTTCAGACAATTTCAGAGCATTTCCCCCTGATCTACCCCCCCCCTCCTGCTCCGGCCCACGCCTTTAATTGAACACGTGTTTTATAGAGAATAAACTCATTGGATTGACTAGAATCATCCGACCTGGATACAAACCTGCATATCTATTCAGATTGTTGCTACTCTCTATTTATAATGTTACAAATGTCACCAATGATAGCTTGTGTGGGAATTTTGATTAACACTTATACAACCTTATGATGAATGACTTCAGTAATTGGGAAGTTGAAGTCTCCTCAGTGGGGGGGGGGGGGGGAGGTTAAACATGATATTTATGTGAAATACAAATTTCCTATTCGTCATCTGTCCTTAGAAAAACAAGGGGAATGACAAGAAAAGTGATAGAGATAAATATTTATTTTTATCAAATCGAAAAGAGATTACAGATATAGAAACTACTCTAAAAATGGTAACTAGTTTCCATTAAATTTGTACCGTTCAAGACGTTGCTACAATTTTAACGTTTCCGTTCCTCCCTCCTGTTTACTACTATTCCTGTTCTAACAAACCTAAATCGAGAATACAAATCATAAAAATCTGCCAAAGAAGCAATGAAACTCTAAATGTCTGGCAAATACATCACAGAGGAACCACTATTGCTATTAACCTGTATGATAGACATCCTCATAGCTAATGGAACAGCAAAAGATGATCTCTATCGTGTTGAAAACATATCACGCTTCTCCACAAACAATACGAAAGACTTGAAGCAAGTTTAAACATTACATAACTGTTGGAAGGTCTTTCAAAGGTCAGTTTCTTACAGGAATTTGTTGCATTTGGGTTTTGTCCATGGCATCTGCACATGCACATCCCATCCTCTACACCCTCTCCCCTCCCCCGTCCTTCTCAATCTCCGATCTTAAAATATGTAAAAATGAAACAAATAATTGTAATCATATGTAGTAATACTTCATCATTTCGTGTTCAACTTACTTTTAATAGCAGGCTCAAGACCCTACAAATAGATTATCCTGATAAGAAATATACATTTTGCCCAGAATGATTTTACAGTTTGAAGACAAATTTCCATCTTCCATTTCTCTTATCATAGCTCCATTTTCTGAGGTTTACTATAAAAACAATTTGGCAAAGATTTTGAATTTTATTTTGTCTGAAGACAAAAAAAAAGGGGGCGGGTGGGGGGGGGGGGAATGAAGAGATAAAAATTCACAGAATGACTGGTAATGTTAGCTGTAGAGATACTCATAGAATAAAGACACCACATGACTGACATCAAACCTTATATCCTCCACTTACAGGTTTGGTAGACACTGTACTTTTTTCCCCTTCAAATCAACAATTTTGTTTTTTACATTTAAGTACCTCTTAATAGAATCTATGCCATAAAAATAACAAATGTACAATTGTAATTTTATTGCTAGATAACTTCAAAAGAAATAGAAAAAGATAATTCTTAGAAAAGTTTACCAAAGAGGTAACAAAAAAAACATTAAAAATTAAAGTATATGAAAGACTCAGTAAAAGGAACACATAAGATAACTTTTGTAACTTTATAACCACATCAGAAAATGGTCTCCAATACGTTATCTCAAAGTCATCTTAAGGAAGCCTTGATATTATCAAGCGAGCTAGAGTTTACTAATAATGTCAATAAAGTATTAACCAATAACAGTGTTGATTTTAGGAGCAGGGCCGATGGGACCGCAGCCCTAGGGTCTCCCACATTTAGTGGTCCCGACATATTCTGTTCTTGCAATGATGTTTCTTGCAGTCGGGATGCTTAATTCCCAGGCAGATGAAAACAAAATTTGTCACATTTCTTTAAGTTACAGACATACATAATGCATAAATAGGTTTTACATAAATCAAGTTGCTAAGGCGATGATTTCTTGTAAATATACACACCTGGTACAGCTACAATATACCACAGGTTTCCTGCCCCAAATACATAACAAAACATTTAAAATTTGATTGTAAACCTTTGTCTTCTTGCATTTTGAGATATGATATTAAGGTTTATCAGCTCCTTCCATATAACATGTTGAACCAGTGACATTCACTAATGGATTCCATGTTGCATATTTGGTGATTGTCTTAATATATTTCAATGCTGGACAGATATTCGGCAAATTTTACAATCCATGCATATTTTTAAATTGTGTGAAATTCTGTTATGAATATGAATACTACTAATAACCTGGACTTTTGTCAGTATGTTTACATTGACTGTAACACTAACATGACCCCAATCCTTCAGTTTGTTCTTGGATGGAAGAATATCCTGCTAAGATCAAAATTTCAGGCCCTCTTATGTTTTGTATATTTTCCAACATTGGCAATCTGAAGTTAGTATAAAGCAATTTGGTTTATTAGCACACTAATTTTAATTAGCTATTCCTACAGAAAGGAACAAAAATAAACAACAAACAACTTGAGCTTCCCAAGTTCTTGACATTTCCCATGCATGCCCACTTTGGATGTGAATGGTTCAAACAAGCTTCCTTACAAAATCTAAAAACGATACAAGTAAATGAACAATGGAAAACAGACTATGAAATTATAAACAATAAGAAAGGTCAAAGAAAATTTCCAAAACTTAAAAAAGCGTCATAATAGAACTGAATAAACATGCTCAGCTTGTGATCTTGAAGATGATAATAATGCGATTGGATGCTTTGTAACTAAGTACATTTATGAAACTTAAGACTTGAGTAAGTTTGAATTAAATCTCTGGTGCTTGCAGCTGATTGGTCAAAACCACCTCCTCATAGCATTTTGCATTGAAAGTGAAACAAGTTCTTGACATTGCACCTGGCAACAACAGAGTGAATGATGTCATCTGGCAAAATGAACTGAAAGCCATCTTAGTTTTTTTTTTATTTTTTCAAGTTATTTCTTTATAATATTTTTGATCATTTATCCACAGAGAAAAAAAACAATCCGTCTACAAAAGTGTCGTATTTTGACGGAATTCTGACTACAGGGAACATTGACAGATAATAAGCAAAAGTTCCAAATGTCTTCAAAGGTTTTCAAAGGTAAATAAAAGAGAAGATTACAATAGTATGGATAGTGTACAACTGTCTGAAAAACTTCAAACCATGATGACATCACAGAAAAGACAGGTTTTAATCTTCCTGAAGTAAAGGAAGGCCAGTCCAAAATAGATTATATTGAATCAACCGTTTCTTAAGCTCAGGACAAGATAATGAAAAGCATTTCTCAACTAACAGTGGAAAACGTTCCTTTGCAATAGAAAATTGAAAAGGTCTGTTACGAGAATATCCCTTTAACCACTTCTGTGTGAGTACATCGAGTACATTCTGCATGAGTACATTGCGGTTACCATAGGAACTGGTTTTCTCTTACAAAAAAATTATCACAACATCATAAAGAACACAAGATAATTGCAGAAAGATGTTTAAATATGTTTAGACCTATTTTAGTCATATAATGCCATTTAAGTTTAATTCAATCCTAATAATACTGGTAAATATTTTTCATCTCTAGATTTTTATAAATATTAATACTGTCGTCTTTACCTCAGTTAGCATTTTGTTTATGTTTTCGAGCCCAGCGTCGTTCGATGTTTGAGAGTCTCACGAAGAATGGCTTAGTAAATATTATACATAACTAAATATAATCCAAGGATTGACATGTATTGTTCAAACAAAAATTTAAAGAGTCAGAAAAATATTCTTACTTGAGGCAATGATGTTGTCTATTTGTTTCTTAGTTGGGTCATATCAAATAATTTTGCTTCCAAATAATTGAGGAGTTGCCTACAATGAAATAGGCCAAAAAATAAAAAAAAATATCATTCATTGAATCGTTGCAATTGTACACCGATGTAAAGTTTTAGACGTAAAAGTAGGCTGACTTTGTAAGTCGATTACTTGCAAATGGACAGGGACCTCCTTGACACACTTTTCAAGGAGATTATACAGTGTAATTAGCTTTTATCAAACTTTTATATCTTTTTAATATATCTACTTGTAACTGATGGATATAAATATCACCCATTGTTTGGTATCTCTTCCAGAGAAGAAGAAACTCTTGTTGGACATATTATACTTCTTCAAAATTTTATTCTGAGAAAATGAAAAAGAGAAAGTTTTTTTTTTTTTTTGTAGTAGTTACCATGGTTACCGGGTATATTGAAGTCTGAGATATGAATATGAGAAAGAGATACCTTAAACATCTTCAGTGAGCATGAGAATTAAATTATCTTTCAGTTTATAGCGAGCCTTATACCTCACTAGGACACACAAATACAAAATGTATTATAAGAGGTCTAGGAATAATTTAGCTTTTAGATCTTGCACGCATATGAATTTTGCTCGTTATGAATATCATAAGATACTATGGTGTTGTGTGCAAATATAAGATATGCATCTTATAATTTGTGTAAAAAATTAGGGGAATCTTCTGTAGCTTTTGTTCCACAAGTTTTATTGCCTGTTCAGGGATGTGCTCAGGAATATTTGAGTGCCGGGCGGATTGTGCCATAGTGTGATCCACACCCTGGGAGAGGGATCTCATGGGTTGGGTACCCCCTCCCCACTGGACAAATTTTGCACATAAAGTATGCTTAGGTGGTGCTGTTTTTTCTATTCTGTGCCATGTATTCTCCCAGATTGTGGTTATGGTAAAATTTGTTATATTATCATCAAAAAAAGTGCCGGAAGTGCCGGAAATGTTTAAAATACTGTTTGTGCTGGGCGGCATTCAGAACTGCTGGGCGCAGCCGCCCGATGCCGCCCAGTGTGAGCACATCCCTGCCTGTTTATAGCAAATGAACCTCTTGGAAGATATTTATGGCTAGAACAGGAATTCCAACCAGTGACCTCTGTTGGAAGCAATCGCTACATAGCCATTTCTATGCTGGGGGTGCCAGTCAGTAGCTACAGTACTGCCTTTGGTTTTATGTAAATGATACCAGTATCATAGAAGTAAATGAATAATTTTAAAAGTAACTGGCCTTGTTTTTACTCTCTTTCAAGTATCATAGAGGTATCCTTATATAATTTAAATATTTTCTTCACGATTAAGTTAACACTAACACTCTAAATGCAAAACTTTTTGCAGTTAATTGTCGTGGAGTTATTCAACAAATGTCATCTGAAAGGGCATAATTTCGGTTTCAG
Source organism: Apostichopus parvimensis (assembly GCA_000934455.1). NCBI lineage: Eukaryota > Metazoa > Echinodermata > Holothuroidea > Aspidochirotida > Stichopodidae > Apostichopus > Apostichopus parvimensis. The sequence continues at coordinate 37,574 of KN888251.1, read as the reverse complement.
TTTTCAAATTTTTTATATAGTCAAGAAATTTGATATTATGTGTAGAGTTTGAAAAGCATTCATTTGGGATATGCATGTAGCAAGATAATATAAGGAAAGCCTCGGGTTAAACGCATTGTTAAAGAATTGAATGAATTCCTGATTAATTAACTATTAGTTTGAAATGAAAATTGCTCATAGGGTATCAAAGTTTGAAAAATTGCAATGATTTTGTTTCATGACATGGAATATTTACTAAAATGGTTGGATACTATTTCCACACGTTGTTATAAGTATAATCATATTGTCAGCTTCAATGTAACATAGGAACAAACCAGTGAGTTTTCAACCACCAGTGCAGACTAATTTGAAGTATGAGACGGTGATTTCAACCACCAGTGAGACTACTTTTTAATCTTGGATGACAGTGCAGTGCTAATGTGCAATGGTTTATATTTTTTCCCTTAATTAAGGACCCCAGTGTCAATATTTAATACTCCACAACTAACTAACTCAAGCAAGACCATAAAACACAATGTGAAACCAAATGCAAAACATTTGTGTAGAATTTTACTCTCTACATTCTGTGGCTCTTTTAATATTTCTAAAAGGTAAATGCTTTGTAAGAATCACCTAAATTTGAAGAGAAGTGTTCATCGTGTCCATCTCAGTTTAATATATGCTGTCCAAATCATACGTGCAGTGAAATATGAAAGTCAAATTACTTTGTTGCCAAGCAACTAAAACCATGCTAACTTCCATGAAAGCATAAAAATTTGCCAATTTGGGTGAATTTTATGAGAAAGAATAAAACTAAAATAAAGAATATAGTTTCCTTGCCTCCATTTTTGCAGTCCTTTAGGAATATTATGAAGCTGAAACCATGCTAACTTCCATGAAAGCATAAAAATTTGCCAATTTGGGTGAATTTTATGAGAAAGAATAAAACTAAAAAAAAAAAGAATATAGTTTCCTTGCCTCCATTTTTGCAGTCCTTTAGGAATATTATGAAGCTGAAAAATATTAAAATTGATGAGAAGGAACAAATGTAGGACAGAAAACTTTGGTCTTATTCTCTGAGCACATCTTAAAGGCAGCTGGTTACATTTGTAGGATAACACATTCCCCCTCCATTATAACATATACTGTTGATGGCTTGTTTCATTAATGTTAGGACAGACCCTTTAATATCTTGGCACAGTCTGTTTAATTTCAGAATCTGGGTGAGATGATATACTCCTGTAAACACCATATATCTACTTTACTTTTTTAGCAAATCAAGAAGAAATTTGGCTAACATCGAAACACGACCAGGTACTACTTTAAAGGATAATATTGCACTAGGAAAAAAATGATATATGCAGACATAGATGTTTCGCTATCCTAACAGGCAAACACTTGTAATACTTGCGACCTATCCTGGGATGACAGTAAAATGAATATTCAATGAATATGCATAAATTTTACCCAATTATCACCCAGTTGGGGAAAAAAATATTTTCTATACTGTAGTGTCATGTCCCGCTTCAGAGCACTCGTATTGTCAGTATGAGCAGTCTCAATATCATGTTTCTATGAGATCAAGGTTAGGAACTGTTTGTACTGACAATACCAGTGCTTTGAGAGTATGATATTGGAGTGCAGTTTAGAGAGGTATTAGCATTAGGCAATTGTCTCAACTGGCTGCAATTATACACATTCTCATTTTTACAAATATCCATAGGAAGATATGCTTGTTTTTACAAAGTATTTTTTTGTGGTTAAGTTCATGGGAATGAATTTCGTTTGGCTTTAGCATTACAATTTAGTCAAAATGTGATCAAATGGAGTTAATTTTTTCACTATTAGAATAACAAAGGGAACCAGACCAAGCTTAGAAGGCTAGCTGAGCATATTACTATGGTAACCATAATACACCATTTTTACTTGTAGCATATATACCATATATACGTTGCTTAATGTTCTATCATGGCATCTGCAATGTCACAATTTATGTTCTGTAATCAGGAAAAAAGAAAAAAGAAGAAGAAGAAGAAGAAGAAGAAGAGAGCAGACATTAACATTGATGACTGAGTCTAAATGTCAAAATGACTACATTAATGAAGTAATGATTGGGACTTCTGACCGACTTTGATACAAAGAAAATGGAAACGAAACTTTTCACAGAAAAGACATCAAAAAATTAAGATATAAAAACTAATTTAAGCTGACTTGACTTGATTTGGATAAATTAAGTAAAATGATGGAAACCGATATTTTTAATGAACTAAGTTGTCGTTTATATTTTGTTCATCTTTAATAAAATGACATACTGCCCTCAAAAAGTGCAGAGTATGCTCATCTTTTACATGCACAGAGAGATCGTCTCTGCCTTGCCCGGGCCTCTAGAGTTTAATAAGTTACTGGTAGACTAATGTGTAATACTTCAGTGTACTTTGGCACATCATGTGATTGCATTTCTAACTCGCTATATTCCATTGTAAATTTGTTATCATACAATCATGTATTTCCACACAATGGAGACACACATGGGGTTTATTAAAAGGTGTATCAAGTATTACGAGACCTTAGGGATCCACAGGGGGACCTGTTTTATTGAAACCGGATGCTTGGGAAGAGGTTGAAGGGCCAACCACTTCCTGCGACCATGGCTTGAACATAACCCATCATACTCAAGGCTTTGAACGATTGTCACAAAAACTGATTCAAATACCAACTAGTCATTTAATCATTTTAGAATCATTTTACTAAAAACATAAATTCTCCACTCGGTAAGACAATCATCAAGGTAATTTTAAAAGACTATAAAACTGATGACTGTAGTTTTTTTGATCACACAGTAGAGAAAGAAAAAAAATATGATTTTCAGATGGTATAAATTGAGTTAGTACAAGCTGATAGTAAAGCAGTGAAATAATAGCATTACAAAATCTCATCACTTATACGACTCTAGTACCTTGAGCGGTCGTGGCTGAATCTTTGGCTTTCCATTCATATCCGTATAGAAATGTCGCAGCCATCACTAAGGCCGCACCCATGAAAAAGAAACTGGAAAAAAAGAAAAGAAAAAAAAGATAATCCCTCTTACAGTAAATTATGTCATTCCTTTAAAACATTCTTAAATACTCTACTTCTATTTATAAACTTTTGAATAGTAAAATATTTTCTGCAATAGAACGTTCTAGCGAATGGAATAATAATATGTTTGACTCCAAACCTGTACTTTGAAGAAGATTGTAACTGACATACTGAAATTGTCATGAGAGTGCCATAGAATGACGGGAGATCGTCACTAACAAAATTCGAAATCTGGGAAATTATGTTTTCCTTTTTTAATGTGTGAGCCATATTCTCCCAAAGTGAGGACACTTCCTCCAGACTTTCACTGTTCACTATAAGTTTCTGAGATATGGCGAGTTTTTTTCTTACATTTTTCTATTCTATTTCTGGAAACAGAGAGGCAACTCTAAAAATCCTTTGTGCCCTCACTTACATGGGCGCAGACCCTGGTGGTGACAGCGGGACGCGTCCCCACCAACTTTTTCAGTGGTGGGGACATGATATACAGTGTCCCCACCAATTTGTCTTGACCAAACGCTCCATTTCAAATTCCCCTGTATTGAACTTTGGCGCAGATCGATCCAGCATTGTGCAAATGTCATGCAGCAGTTCTCATTTTATTGTATTTATCCACAGTTGTTAAATGTTGGACGGAAATTGCATTTGCGGCAGTCTATAATTGTTTTCTGGGAGAGGACCCCAGACCCATCGTATACAAAAGTCTACTTGGATTATTTGTCCCCTGATTTTTTTTCTGCAGACGCCCATGTTTTTCCCCAAACTAAATTTCTAAGCCATGAGATCTAAACTTTAAGGAGGTTTGGGAGTATCATTGGGTCTGGGAAGTGCTATTTCCAGCAATCTGGGAGGTATATTTGCCCCCAAAAATCTTGTACGCTACGTGCGAACCCACGGTCGCGCTCCGCTTACATAGTATCAGAGAACAGACACGTGTCCCAATCATTATCCAAGACTGATCTGCGCCCATGATAACTTATAGCTGGATAGCAGAGGTATGCACAGACTAGAAATGCTACCAGCCTGCTACAAATTGACTGAAAGAAAAAAACCCAATTGATCACTTTACCTGGTCGGCTGAAAGTCGTTGAGGAGATAATAGGAGACAACGGTTGAAAGAATAATGGAGAGGGACGTCGCGAAGCCTTTGAGAATATTATCGGCGTATTTGATGACCGCTGCGATGACCAAACCTCCTAGTGCCTTTATTTAAAAATAAATAAAAAATAGAAATAAAAAAGGAAAAGAAAAATTATGCACAAAAGATAAAATAGAACTTTAGAAAACTAGTCTAGTCCAGCACTGGCTTCATCACTTACCGCCGCACTGGCTTCATCACTTACCGCCGAAAAAAAAAAAAAAAAAATCGAAACCACTGAAAAAAATGACAGGGGGATCACAAAATACTTTGAAAAGAGCGAAATTTCAAATTAAAGAAAAGAAAGAATATTTAAAAAAAAAGGAACATTTTGTTATTTGTGTAGTTTAGAGGGCCTGATGTTTCGATCCTAGCAGGATCTCTTTCAGAGGTTAACTGGAATGAAAAAAAACTAACAACAAATGAAGAGACACAGACGGACGGACAACTGTTAGTTGTCCTATCAACCTAAATATAGAACATTTCGTTTCGTTTGTTTAGTTTATTTATTTGTTTTTTCACAACATATATACGACAAAAGTAGCGAATACAGAGAGTTATGGAATGTGAAAGGAAGTGTATCAAGAAACCCTTGTGGGCTTATCTAGTGTTACACTCCCTGTACATAGAGTAAACAAATAACTTACAAAAAAAGAATTAAGAAAAGAACTAAGAAAAAGAGAAGAAAAGAAGAAAGGAAGAAAAAGAAAAGAAAGAAAGAGGACCCTCAGTATAAGTTGAAGTAAAATCTCTTTAATTTGTATTTAAAACGAATTTCGGGAAGGTTGTGACCTGATATTAAGCAGCAAAGAATTCCATGTGATGCTTGTACGATGTTGAAGGCTATATTTTCCTACATTGTTGTGAATGCGATTAATGCGTAAACTTTGTATGTGTCGTGTGTTATAATTGTGAATGGCATGGTTGTGAACAAGGAAATTGTCGAAAGCAGGTGGGACCTGTCCATGAATAGCTCTATAGGCAAATGAGGCTACATATACATTTATTAAATCAGGGAGCTTGAGGATGTTAAGATCTTTGAAAAGTTTACTTGTATGGTCATTGTAATTGGCAAATGAAACGTGTCTAATTGCTCTTTTTTCTACCTCGAAACCTCAAAACAAATTTAGAGGTACATTGATTATTAAATCGCTGACATAGAATGAACTTTAAAGTGAGTCACTTACTTGGAGAATAATCACGACCCATGTGAAATTATTATATCCTTGAAAGAAACCGTTCTCACGGATGGCTGGAGTATCATACCAAAATGCAGGAACCAATCCAAATATCATACCAAAAAATGCTGAGAATGTTAAAAGAAAAAGGCATTTTGAAAAGCGCCATAAAAGTATCAAATTCAGTTGGCATCCAGTGTATGTTGCAAGTACCTTTAACTTGTGACAGAAGGGGTTTTTATACTGCTTTGATGGGCTGGAGGTGGGGAAGGGAAAAGTTTGATCTTACAAAATATTATCAAAATGCTAATATGCTAACATTGTCAAAGAGATACTCCATATATAGAGTCTAAAATAAGCAGCGTTAAAGTTATATATTCAAATCATAATCATAATCACCAAAAAGGAGGGGGGGGGGGGAGGGAAAGGGGTAAATGCAACATTGAATAGTGATGAGAATAGGTTGTCCTGGAGAGCCACTGTGAAAACTACTTTAGTGTCCAAACCATCGGCCCATCGTACATGAAAAACACTAGGAAGCTTACAAGGCTGACCCATTCCACATCAAATTTTAGTTGAATGGTCCCAACAACTGTTTCACAGAAACTAACCTCACTTTCTTGAAAACATGCAACATGTGTTTACCTCCTTTTAATATTCAATAGTGGTTAAGTATCTTGTTTTATCGCCTCTGTTTGCAAATCTTTTTTGATGCAATATTTTCAAATCTGATCATCTCTAACATTAAACGGTGGTTTGCTAAGATGTCGATATATTGCATACACTACTCACCTAACTGAATATTTCTTAGCCATATACTCTGTTTGGTGCCTTTCAAGATTCTTTCAAAATATACTCCCGCAAAGCCGCTAGAAAAGCAGGCAGACAGGACGGCCATTAGTCCTATGAATTGACCGGACGCTGTCAATTCTTTCTCCTTCGTTTGGGTGCCTGATGGCATCTGAAATGGAAGAGATACAGTATGATGATAGATCAACTTAGCCACGCAGGTAAGCCAGCGTGCTTTAATAGTGATTCTGTACCACAGTTTGTATGTTGCACTATGCACTCAAGATTCCTGTCCTCAATAATTGGTGCATTCATACAAAAGTACAAGAAAGCAATCTACAAGGCTTAGTGATTCCTTGCCATATTTTTATACTTGACCAATGTCGACAGGTTTTTGCTCTAAAGTAGACATAGAGGGAAGTTTATCCAAGCTTCACTTTTGCAGCTATTGATTTTCAGACATTTTTTCCCCCCTTTATTGACCTGAAGTAATCTTTGACCTTCACATAAAATGATAAGGTTTCTGAATTTTTTTGGTAGCCAAATTCTTTGATATAAAGTACCAAGTACTTCAGAGTACTTGAGGTTCTGAGTACTAAGTACCAGTGTCTGAGTACAGCAATTTAGAATCTGTGTACCAAGTACAGGTACTTTCCATCTGAGTGCTTTTCATACAACGTTTTGCTTATAACTAATCCCAGATGGCCGTTGTTTGTAGCAAATGATGCAACAGTTGGATGTGTGGACATTGTTCAGATCTTGCTATTGTTTGCCAAATACAGAATATCTCTTTCTGATATGAGAATGACAAAGTGGCAGTAGCAGGTAACTGACATGTTTGAAGGGTTGCTATGGTAACACTGCAATCACACTGCTAATTGTTCCATACGTTAGCAACATACATCACTCATAGTTCATGTTCGCACAGCCGATATTACTGATGTATGATGCTCATGTCATGTATGTATGAGCGTAAACTAGAATTTTAATGGTCGTATTATTAATATTATTGTGGACTAGTAGGGCATCCGTACATACTAGGGCCTCCATAGTCTCGTATACCTGCATACCATATGTACGTACATAAGTAGGTGCCATCTGTGTGCGTGTGTATATGTGAGAGTCGTACATACTTACTTCGTAGTGCACATACTTGATGTTATTGGACTTTTTTATTGGAGAATATTTTAGAATTATTTATCATTTGAGTATTTTGGTAGAAGAGGTCAAAGTGATGACTGTGGGTAATAGACCATGTCCTTTGGTAATATGCCGTAGCCAATAGAATGTTCTATGTTTTTGGTAAATGTTATTTTTTATCCAGAGTTCAGATGAGGGAGTAGTTTTAGCTATGAATGTTATCAAAACCCAAATTTCTGTTACATTCTAATCATATACTGGAACTATGTAAGCTTGCTCACTGGCTAGCCTGCTAATACATTATAACTAGCCTACAAACTTCTGTTGAATCTCATTTCCAATGGTTAATTTTGTACTTACTGTACTTATACTGCTGGAAGAGAGAGGCAAGAGTATATCATAATTTTATAGAGTAATAAAATGGAATGCCAATAGGATTGCAAATAATCGCGGCTTCATGTTGTAACGTCAGTTTTACAGGATTTATTTTCACATAAGTGCTTGCAAACTACTCATCCTGATTCAACTTACCAAGTACCTTAAACCAATTATGAGTACTTAAGTATCTGCATGTGAGTACTAACGGCGAGCTTGAGTAATTTAACATCTGAGTACTTTTCACTTAGTGGGATTATCGAATACCAGCAAATAAATTCTCTAGTAGTACTCGAGTACTCTTTGAGTACTACAGTACTTGAACATCTTGCAGTAAACTAACATGGATGTATATTCAAAGCGTGAAGTACATTCAATGTCACTTTTGGAGTGATTGGGTTTTCTAGGTATTAAGACATTGGCCTCTGTTGCCTCAAACAACCCTTGACCTCCAGAAGTGGTAGTAGGGTCATTGTACTAAGGTGGATCTATGTACAAGATGTAAAGGTCTGACACATATGTGTACCACACGACATCACGATTGCATAGATTGAAATAAATAATCACAACAGAGTTTAAGAGCACTGTCACTGAAGGACAGTATCAATAGGGAGAGGAATGGAACTTGGACTTTGCACTGTAAGGAAAAAGAAGAAAATCACCTGAACTAGAGCAACACCAAACATCAGAAGTACCAAAGACATCCATTTTGTGCCATTGAGTTGTTTTCCAAGAAGTATGACTGAAAACATTGCAGTTGTGAGAATTTTCAGCTGGTAGGTCACCTGGTAAGGAGGAAAATCGATACAAATGAAGGACTATTAATAACTTTTGCATGTGCATTGTAGGGTAACAACATGCCAACTGTATTTCAGTTGGCCAAAAACTCTATATATGGCTCTGGTATGTACTATTAAACCTTATAAGTGGCAGCATTCATACAAAGAGCTTACACACAAGCAATATAACGCTCACCATAATGTTATGGACTAACCTTGTAGGTGGCAGCATTCATACATAGAGCTTACACACACAAGCAAATATTATGCACACCATAATGTTATGGACTAACCTGGTAGGTGGCAGCATCCAAGTTTGAAAGAGCAAGAAAAAGAAGATTATTCTGGATGGTATAGAGACCAGATGGCACAGCCAACTTTAATGTATCCATAGGTTTCTGGAGAATTTCATTGTTTAGTACAGCCAAGAAGTTTGAACAGCTCATACCACCTACAGAGGAGAAGAAACAAACAAACCATCCATTTCCATGATGCACAAGTAGCCGGTATAAACCAAACATACTGTTCATCTCTTTTTGGGTAAATTTATTATAAAATATGATATGTTAAAGTCTTACCATGATAAGCATAGTTCATAACTTGTTTGGAAATGGTTACCTAGAGACTAATACAAAATGTTTACAACATTGCTTGAAATGGAAGGATAAAAACCGTTTCATACAAAAATATGTTATGCAACTAATTGCTTTTCAAAACTCATGGCTTGACAAAAAACGATGGCTTTTGTCGTCCATGTCCTTCAGTTGTGGCCTTTTTCATTTTTCTTTCACAAACTATATCACCTTACACCTCAAAAAGCACTAACAACCTCACTGCCTTTTTTCAGTTCTGTTAGTGCCCTCTCTGTTCATTGAATCAAAATATCAAATCATAGTTTTGTTCATTAGTAATTATTATTAGCTCTATAGGATATCACAAAACTAACCCTTAATACCTATAATGGGAACAACTAGGGTATCTCAAACTGTTTTCATCGTTCTTAGAATAACTTGTAGAATTAAAGGGGAAGTTATGCCATTGGCAAGTTTGAAAATCTAAATTTTCTTCGTTATGCACTTTACAGTACAGTAACTTTCTCACAAATGTGACTGGTGCCCTCTCTCCAGCCATCCATCCTGCAATTAGCTAGCCTAAACGAACCCTTTCAAATTAACACAAACCCTATAAACTGCATACATAGCTATATGTATAAAGATATGCACTAGCCAGCAAAGAGGGAATAATTTATGCACAAAGAATCATTTTACAGAGTCATGGGCAAGGAAAGTGGGTTTCAGGCAAATGGTCAGATCCAGCAATTGTGTCCAATTTATACTGAAGATATTTTGCAATGTTTGCTCTTTAGGGAAAATCTACTTGTCACAACGGATAGAATTTAAAAACAGTATAAGTTAGAGGGCTTGATTATTCTACCCTAGCAAGATCTTCAGTAAAAACATTGAGTGGCAGGGACAGTTGTCTTCATTACATGGCATTGCGATAGTAATGTACAGTATATATACAGTGTGATGTTAATGTAGCTTTGAAACTATGAGCACTAAGTGAAGTTTGGAAGTTTCAATTGGACACCATAAACCCTAGATCAATCAAAAGAAGAATACATATTGTTAAATGCTTAAAGTTGACCAATTTGGCATTGGCTAAACAATTTGTAGTTTTCTCTTTTTAGGTAAATTGCAATGAATTTCTGATATGATGTGACAAATATGTAAAAGGGCTAGTTGAGGATTATTCAATGGTGAAAGGGTCATTGGCAATGCCACCAAAACATAAAAACTAAAACAGAAAAAATATAAAGTTTATATTCTGTTGATGAAAGTAGTTAACAGGTTTCTGAAGGGTAGTAGAAGATATATAAAATTCAATGACAAATTGATTCATTCCACAAACACATTGAAAATGGCGGACATGTTTTCTACCATGTTTCTACTACTATGTTTTTTTACCTTCTCCTCTAAAAACCAGAATCAAGCAAGCAGTGATCTTTAGAAGTTCTGCCATGACAACAGCAGTGGCACTGATGTATTTTGGTCCCCCATCATCTACTGTCCTACTGTATCTCATTGTCAGAACCAATGATGTCGTCTGAAGGATTAGGATCCCCAAGGACACATACTTGAGGTTGAACTGTACTATCTGCATCTGCATGAGAAAAAAAAAAATAGAAAAACTCTTAAATAATTCTTTTGGTGTGACAGTGAATGGTCAAAGGTCATCCAAACAAGTTACACCAATCTTTGCACTTCATGCATTACATGAAGCTGTGTAGCATGGTCCTTTGTCACGAAGAGTGTGTGTCTAGTTTAATTCACTCACTGAAAGATGTGATTCTTTATGATAGGGTTTGGCCTTAATATCTTACCATCGTGGAAGTTAGAAGTTTTCATGGGGATTTAATGCATATTTACAAGTATTTAGTGATTTTTCCCCAGCTTTTCCAATGGTACGGAACACTAGAGATCATGTTCTAAAAAGTTGCATATTTTCTGGTACATGAAATGTTCCTACAAACTTATTTTCCCAGAGGGCTATATATGATTTTCCTGGGTCAGTTGTCCCCCACCCCCTCGAACTGATTCCATCTCTCAGGACCTCCACTTCATGTCCGCATCTGATGGACAGGAATGTGTCTTAGCATCTGACCAGTTTCTCAACTACTTAGGGAAGTAAGGAGGTGAAGACACCTCACTCATCATCACTGCAGTGCAGCTATGGTGGGAAAAAATGTTTCCAAACCTTTGAAAGAACAGAACCAAACTCCAGTTCCATATTCACAAACCAGATTCAGAAATAGACTACCAAATCTGTAGAAGACTCTTGTCAACAACACTGCAAAGCAGAAGGCTAGGTCCCTTGATTCAGGCTAATCGAACGAACAATTTCTCTGTCAAATTTTACAAAACGTTCTGTGTCAGACACTGTTTAGGCCTACATGTAGATCGACTACTTCATGCCTAGCACAGTTTGGAGGTGAGCGATTTATCTACCCGATCGTGACGGTTAGGCCATGGAGTTTAGGCCTACCATATTTGACGTACTGTAATTTTATGTAGGCCTAGCCACTGAAACTTGTGAAAGGATTACGGTAGCCTTCCCGTAGTGCTACGAATCATACCTTGAACAAAGTGAATGATAAACCTTTTGACTAACGTTGACACGTTATTTGAGCAGAGTTGGCCCAGAAGCTTTGGGTACACCACTTCTTCGGGCAAACTCTCATGGACTGACTGGGGCCCAATTGTAACCTTGACGTAGCTCGGTTGGAGATTGTTTATTTACCGTGCACCTCAGTACGTGGTAGGGGTAGCACTGGTCTAAATTTCCTTCCATTACAATTGCTAAAATACGAATAATGGCAAGGTTCGTTAGTCTCACAAAAGTAGTGAAGCTGTTGAATATTTCTGGAAATCGTCAAGTGTTTGCCCTGACAAGAGGTTTATTGACCACGTCCGAATATCAAAAAGGAAAAGAAAATATGGAAGATTTACAAGAAAACCCATTTGCCGCAAAGTATGCAGAGAAAATAAAAGAGCTTCAGAGGTGACACTTTATATTTCTTCTTTAATGAACATAGTCCTATAACATAGAGACCAGTTTTACGAAATTCTCCATCTATCTAGGGCCATATCTCGTACTGCATAATTATCCTTGTGGCTAAACCAAACATTATTCACTCGGCAGTTGGTTAGCTATTAAAGTTTCGAGTGTGCAACGTTCATGGTTGATGTTATTTGGTGAAAATAAAGAACAAATGTTCATCAAAGTTCACCCGGCAGGGGCAGCTAGCTGGACAAATAAGGATGTATGAACTGTATGCAATTACACCTGGCAGTGACTGATACTGGGTGGCTGGATAGTCCAGCAATTCAACGCACTGTCCTCCATCCAGCATGACCTTTAACCGGACATATGTATGCACAGAATGTCTAATTATAGGATTGAAAGCAAAACAAAACTAGGCCTATCAACATTTGATACTTTTGTAATCCTGTTGATACAACTTGTCTAAAATAAGTTGTATGTAATGTACTGGCTTCTATATATAGATGTACATGTACGCAAGCATTTGAGTAACTGTGCAGACATGGTGTAGACATGTCTGACCTGACCTGGCTCTCTATGCTTCTGGATGGGCCCCTCCATTTTGATATCATATCAGTGGCCACCCTAGTGAGTAAGCAATCAGTGGCACAATATGTGGCCAGTCTGCCCAACAGCCAGCCAATACCACATTGATTTGCAATTTATTTTCCAGTAAAGTTAATGATGGCCTTAATTTTAGCATGGTAGTATGGTATTATTATGGATATTTTCTGTTTTATATACCCTGTATTGACTATCTTTAATCTTGTTAGGAGTGACCCTGAAAAGTTTCAATCAAGACTGAATGCAAGAAAAGAGAAAAAGGAAAGTCGTAAAGATGATGAGAAGCAGTCATCAGCTCAAGGCCAGACTAAAGATGGTTTATCCGTAAGTGTACAGTATATAGTGAAGGCTTGATATGTCTGTACCTTTATGATGAAGTAATTAATATAGTCTTACGTTTGAAATGTGATCTCGAATATTACCTGTCTGATATATTGTCAACAAAACACAAAGCAAAGCTGTTTCAAGCTTGGACATCATAATACTGATGACAGTGGTGATAGCAAACATCACTGGAGAACAACGTTTTGTTTAAAATGTAAGTTGTTCTTGTGTGAAGAAGTATTTTTTACTTTTAAGAATCATATATACTTTGAAGACCATCTTATAGGTTTTCTCTGTAACCTTCATTTTCTTTGCACAGCTTTCTAGTCAACCACAACCACAAATGGGCAAGAAGCTTTTACAACAGCAGAAGAAGGTAAGTTCAGAATCAGAGCTTTTAGGAGTTATTATACTTGACTTTTCTTGTCTACTTTGTAACATTAGCACAGTTTTAACAAAGTCTATAATGTAATATATATAAGCTTTGTAAATTGGATTGAATGTTGTAATTGGGTCGTGATGTGAATCTCAGAAAGCTTTGGCTTTGTTGTCAGTGATGGTGATTGCTAAATTTGCAATATTTCATCTTTTGTTTTGGGAGGGAGGGAAGGGGGGGGGGGAGGCAGTGGAGGTAAACTAATGTGCACTATGTCTAAAAGTTTGCCCATGTTTTGAAGTCATAGTGTACCATGCTATTATAGAACTGCTTCAGTTTCATGAGAGAATATGAAGGACAGATTGACGTGTGATGAAGAGAGGGCAGATGGGGGGGGGGGGAAGAAGAGGTGAGGGGGAGGAGTGAGGAAAGGAACCAATGTAACCTCCTTTATTTAGTATTGCTATTATCAGCTACAAACGTTCCCTACACAACCTTACATTGGCCCATTTTTATGTGTTTTCTCCACTTTTGTGCAGTACGTGCAACAGTAGACAAATGTATTGACAATGTTCTGTGAACTTTTCTCTGGCAGTTTGGACAGAACTGTGTGTTTTAAAAGGTTTTATAGGGACACAATTTATTTTGATCCTTTTTATTGTTAGGTCCCTTTTGATGTCCCTTTTAATATGAGATGAAGTAGCTTCAGTAGTCAGTGTATTTACCAATAAAGTTGATCCTCTTTGTATAAAATATTCATAATACAATAGTTTTCTTTTGACTCCTATTCAGGGCTTGGATTCAATTGTGAAGCTAGATCTGATCAGAGAGCTGCCTCCTACTGAAATTGAAAGGGTTGGTAAAGTATTTGTAATAACAAACCTACAGATATATCCATGTTGGAGAGAATTGTTTTGTGAACCTGTTCCACTTTTCATTTTTTTCCTTTTTTTTTCAGATTGTGGTCACTAAAATTAATAAGGGCAGGGGCCAAGCATTTATTGCCTTTGGGCCCCAGAGGTGTCAATCCAGCACTGGCCCCATCACTGGCAAGCCTGTTTAGTATTAAAATATCTGATTTATTCTATTTTAGCAGAGGGTGCCCAGGTTTTTGTTAGTATCATGCATGGTTCTATCCATAAAAAGACTGGAGTGTTAAGTGTTTTGTTACTTTGTGGCCTTAGTGTTATAGCTGATGTTTAACTTCAAGGAACTACAAGTCTTGAGTAGTAGACAATCCAAAGCCTAACTATATATTAAAACTTCTTGGCAAGATTTCTTACAGTCAACGCATGATTACGCTAATTCAGAAACTCAATGCAGTAAATATTGTTGCACACTGTATCAAAACGACACACAGAGTTGGCAAATTGTTACACTGATGAGAATATGCATAGCATTTTTACACCCAGTTTACCTATCTTGTGATACACAGAACAACCACCAATCTTAAACAGCTGTGATGCAGACTTTGAGCAATTAGTTTATACCCTGTAGTAACCAACTGATTTCAAAACTCTGTGAGAACTCTTTGGGAAGTTAGGTTCCCTACTAGTGTTTATTACCTGACAATGTTACAATCCTGCCGTATATTGCTGTGTTAATTAAACTGAAAGCCTGATACATTTAATTATGATTTCTATTCTGTATTACTGTTCGCACTTCCACATATGGGGAACGATGCTCTGCTAGATCAGCTCCACAGCTCTGGAACAGTCTCCCCTTACATCTGAAAACAATCCATCATGTGTCAACTTTCCAGAAAGAACTCAAGACGTTCTTATTCATGAATGCGTATCCATTTGTTTAATAACTGTTGTGTCCATTTTGGGTACTTTGCTCCTGCAGCGCTTCTGAGCAGTTTTTTTTACTGGATAAAAGCGCTTTACAAATTCTTATATTATTGTTATTATTATTATTATTAGAAGACCTTGAGGTGTTTATTATTTTCTTTCTGCAGATATGGAGGGAGTACCACAAAGATAAGGACAGGATTTGTGCTGTCATACCTGTGAGTGTAATCCTACAGTACCTGTTATAACAACATTGCGATGTAAACTTACACCCTGTGATTAGGAATCTAGCTAGCGGTGGTGCCGGGGAAATACCATGGATATACACAAATTAAATGCCTCATACAGACTCCCCTCTCTGTCACTCCATAAAATGAGTGGACAGTAGACAAATTGAAAGAAAAAGAAGTTCTAAAACCCATAAAAAACCTAGTCTTCCTGGTGTTGCAGTTGCACTGTTCTAGTTAATGGTTGCAGCCTAATGTTGTAGCCATAGATTTTAAACTCATGTTGTAGCCATTGGGCCTAGCCTTACATTGTAGCCATTGGTTGTAGCCATTGGTTATAATCTTATATCAATTTATAGCAAACTTGATGGACTAAAAACCAAGTTGAGTCACAGGTGGTAAATTATGGCCAGCTTCTCCCAAAGGAAGTAACTCATGATTGATACTGTACCTCTTTCACCCAACATCCAGCCCCTTTCTAACCCTTTTCCTACCCCTTCCTACATCCACCTGTTCCTCCCCAACCATACTCTTCCAGCCTTTCCCAAATCAGTTTTGAAGTCCATTTCTTTCCATTTATTTCTTCCAATTATTTACAGAGCCCAATGTACAAGAAGATTTGTAAAACTTCGGACAAGTTTCCAATGGTAATTATACCAATCACCTTTTTGATACGTATACTAATAAAACAATTGTAAGGAGACAATGTTTATAGCTAAGAGTATATTAAAAGCATCATCCACATTAGATGAATAAGGAATGAAATGTAAAAGCAGTTTGCATATGAAAAGGTCATCAGTATTGACCTTAAGAAAACCCTGTCCAGGATGGATTCAAGAGAACTTCTGTTTCAATTTGCACTGCCCTGAAAATATATTGGTGGTTTCTCTCTCCAAAATCAATGAAATCAATTGGTTAGGTATTATATCATATAATCCTCTCCCATTTCCTTGCCAGTGTGTAGTAAATAAGTCACCTTTAGAACTTGCTTCAGCAATGTTTACATTAGTGTGGGATCTGCTCATTCAACAGCTGTTTGTGTGATTTACAGACTGTAGAGCTAATAGAGTTGGAGTCATATCACAGTAGAAAACACTTGCACATATGAAGGTGTTACAAAATAGTAATTGAGAATTCATTCATCAGGAGGGAAGCCCCCCCCCATCCCTCGCACTCCCTCCCACCCCTGCCTTCTACTCTATTTGTATACTGTATACCAAAGCTTTTCCCCAATGGAAAGTTCTGCTTAAGGAAGACCCTCTCCACCCCCCCCCCCCTTCCTCCCACTTTTGCAGGGCAAAACACTTCCCCAATTCCTCTCCATTGTCTGTAGTTCCCCATCACCAGTTCCTAAGAGAGGACCTGGTTAAGTTACCTTACAGGTACCCATTTAACCCCTGGGTGGAGTGAGGCAAGTGAGATAAAGCATCTTGCCCAAGGACACAACGTAATGAACTAGGCAGGAATCGAACCAGCAATCCTTGGATCACGAGTCCAACGCCTTAGCCAATTGGCCACCACGCTCTCATCCTTGCTTGATTTCCTGATTTTCACTCATAAGCACACCCAGGGGGAGGGGGGGTTACCATAGCAGTTTTCTTACCTTGTGTCATACTACATGTACATCATCAATAAATTCACAACTGTCCATGGACTTTTGTTTTCACATGAAACACTTAATGTCCTTAGACCTAGGGTAATCTGCTAGAGTGACTCATCTGCAGTCAATGTATCTGCTTGAGTGAACAAGGTTCTTCTAAAGGCTCTTCTAAAAGTTCTTCTAAAGGTCACTAATGGGGATGTAAACTAAATATCCTTTATACAAGATTTATATGTTGCATAATCTTTGTTCTTTTGTATTGACTAAATTTAGGTGACCTATCTTGTGGATCTTCTTTAAATATGCTTAAAAGGGCAAAAGAGAGAAGAGAATCAGTCTGCCTCTACAGAAGATCTTGTTAGAATTATCAGGCTCTTTATGTATTTTACATTTACATAATGTAGTATTTTAACATCTTTCACATTTACTGTTTTACATCAATCTCTTTCATTGTCTTTTGTTAACAGTTTCTATATGCCCTACCAAAGAAAGCCGGCTATGAATTCTTTTTGGGACAGTTTGAAGGGGATTGCTGCTACTTTACCTCATTGGTTAATTTCCAGGTAAGATGGCAGCTGCTCCTGATGTTCAGGTTGTCGGTGTAGTAATATGATGATCAAATAGATAGGCTGGCTGTACAGTTTTACTATAGTGTAGTGATACAATGATCAAATAGATAGGCTGGCTGTACAGTTTTACTATAGTGTAGTAATACAATGATGAAATAGATAGGCTGGCTGTACAGTTTTACTATAGTGTAGTAATACAATGATGAAATAGATAGGCTGGCTGTACAGTTTTACTATAGTGTAGTAATACAATGATGAAATAGATAGGCTGGCTGTACAGTTTTACTATAGTGTAGTAATACAATGATGAAATAGATAGGCTGGCTGTACAGTTTCACTATAGTGTAGTAATACAATGATCAAATAGATAGGCTAGCTGTATAGTGTTAGTGTTCAAATTAACAATGATATATTAGTGTGTAGCAGACACATTGGCAGACCAATTGTGTAATCCTTAATCAAGATGCAATTATCACTAACAAGCTGTCTCCAAATTGACCATCTTCGTTGGATGCAGCGGCCACATGTATGAAGAATGGAGATAAAATGTTAATCCGAAGGGTAGCCCAAAGCTAGGTCAGACTGAAGGTACAGGATGCAACAAACAATCCTTGGATGAGCGTTTTCCACCCCATCCTACCCCTTCCCATGCTCTTCTTTCCATCTCTACCCTGTTGACAAAACCTACATTGAAAGGTAATATTCCGGGAGAGAGGGTGGGTGTGGGTGCAAGGGCAGGGGGTGTTGGGCTGGGGTTGGCATGAACAGCGAGACCAACAATATATTTATAACTACTGAAATTGATATTTTGGGCCTTGTAACAACATGTCTCACTATTGAAAATATGTTTCCATTGCATTTGTTGTGTAGTATAGTATACGTCAGTAGCTCAACCTAATGTTCAGTTCAAATGGAGTTTTAAGGATAAATCACAACTTTTCCCAGTCCTTTTGTTCGGTTTTGTGTCTTCGTGGAAATCAAAAGTGAGACACTCCCGAGCTGAAAGAGGGCCGATTTTTCCATTCTGATCATTCTAAATCGTTTGGAAAGTGACCTTGTAGCTTTCCCAGGAGACCAATGAGAGGAATGTTACACTTCCAATATATTCTGTAGCGCTTAACCTCTTTCCCTTGTCCTCATTCCCCCTCCCCCAACCACTACTCCACCATAAATAGTTTCATTTCAAATGGTAACCTACCTACAGGCCCAATCTGCTGTTCTTTCTTAGTGATCCATTTAATGTAATATCATTCTTTAGCATCTCTATGATTCAGTTAATTTAAAAATATCTACTACTTTGTATAATTTCTCTTTTTGTTTTTTACCTTCATGAATGTGTCCTATTTATTATATCCTATTTCTTGTCAGATCCTATTCATTGTACCCATGATTGCCTATCCAAATTTCCTGACGGTCTAATCATATATACCATGATCCAATTATATCGATGCCTAGGTAAACTAGATAGCATTGTAGAGACTCTCACGTTACCGTACAATCCACCTGTTGTGACTATACAAATAACTGTTAGGTTGACTGATGGCTCGAATGTCACATGAATGGTTCACTTCATAGTCAAGAAGCAAATATTTGTTAGTTAACTAACATAACCTTAGCACATTTTCTACTAGATTGACACACTTTATTCTCAAGTATCTAAAATTTTTGCAGTTTGTTACGTGGATGCTATGGAGTATTTCTTCTCACTTGCAAGGGTGTTATTTTGGCATTGTTACCTATTGATGCTATGAAGTACTTCCTCTTACATGCAATAGTGTAATTTTGGCTTTATTACTTATGGATGCTATGAAGTATTTCCTCTCACTTGCAAGGGTGTAATTTTGCCATTGTTACGTATGGATGCTATGAAGTATTTTCATATTACTTTCAATGTTGTTATTCAAGCTTTGTTACCTAAATTGGTTGTTATGATATATTTCCTCACACCTGAAATGGTGTTATCACATAGTCTTTAGCACAGTCACACAATGATATAGACTGAAAACAACAACTGTCAGCCACAGAATGTTATTTTTAAAGTAGACAAGACCTATTTAATCCTTTTTAATAAAAAAGTATATTGTGCCTTAAGCTATGTACAAGGGTGGCAGAGGCACAGGGCCACATTCCCATACAAAGGTGGCAGGGGCACAGGGCCACATCCCCATACAAGGGTGGCAGGGGGCACATGGCCACATCCCATACCAGGGTGGCAGGGGCACAGGGCCACATCCCCTTACAAGGGTGGCAGGGACATAGGGCCACATCACCATACAAGGGTGACAGGGGCACAGGGCCACATCCCCTTACAAGGGTGGCAGGGCATAGAGCCACATCCCCATACAAGGGTGGCAGGGACACATTCCGTTACAAGTGTGGCAGGGGCACAGGGCCACATCCCCATACAAGGGTGGCAGGGGCACAGGGCCACATTCCCTTCTCCATTTTGCAAACAACCTTAAAGGGAACCTTTAAATTAGAAGGGCCCATTTTGGTCATAATAAGTATGAAGTGCACAAGAAAGATGTCATTGAAAAGTGCCGTTGTTGAAAATTAAAATTGAAATATAATTCAAAATGGAATTATAATTGAAAAGTCCCATTGTTGAAAATCAAAAGAGCAAATGTAAATAAAAAGTTCCCTTTGTTTAAAAATAATATAGTTGCGATTGAAAAGTGCCCTGTTGTTGATTAGAAAACCACCACTTTGTTAAGAAACATTTCAATAATGGACTTTGTCATAGGGAATGAAACAGATTGTCTACTTTTTCAGGAAGTTTTAGGTAACTCTGGTTTCTTTCGTCAATTCAAAGTTACATGTCTCACTGCCCCTAAACATTTGTGCCCCCGGATTGAACTTCTTCTGCTACCTCTGGCTAGGTGTCAATATTTTTCTTGAGCAAAAATGATTAATATGACCCCAAAGGCAGCACACTAACAGTATCTGTCTGTTGCATTAAACTATATGCACGGCAGGATTTTTTTTATTTACACACTCGACCATCCGCCACCAATGTAAATAATGAACGCAAACAGTAAATATGACTGAATGTCTCTTGAAAGTGAGATTGATCTTAACCAGTTGTAAAAAGTCACTTTTATGGATGAAGTTTGGCTCCTGTCATACAATATGAGCTGTAACAAACAGTTGGTGTTGATGGAATTCAATAGCACTGTGTATGAAATACGCAACAATGTACAAAGTGTGTATCATCTAGGTAGGTGTCGTGGTCATATTAACGCTGTATTGAAATTGATATTTTGCCATAGTAACTGAATATTCATTCTGCTTATTGTCTAGCTTATTTTTTAACTTTCATATCTCACTGTTTTTCCTTCCTCTCTCTGTTTAACAGGCGTACCACGAAAATGCCCCAATATTTTTGACGTTGACTCACTATTCGGATTTAGCGGAGGGAAAAGGTAATTCTCTTAAAAAGTCTAAAATACCAGATGTAGAATTAAAGCAACATTCAGGGTTACTGTTAACAGTGAAATTTGGTAATTCAAATCATGAATGCTGATTTAGACAAGGTTGTAATACTCCTTTGGTATTAGATATTTTCATTCTTCCACCCTAGCAACCAGATATTTCATCTTCGACAGTGGTAATTCACCATGAAAGATTGCTTAGCCCAAAGGTCACAGTTCCTTTCTATGAAATGTTTCATGTACATAAGATCTATTATTGCTGGTCAAGACCTTCCTCCCCTCTTCTGACTACCTCCACTTCCCCAGAACTTATCCCTTCCCCTCACTCACCCCTGGTTCCCCTTCCTATTCCCCCATCCAATCCAGTTTCTACAATATGACAGTTTAGTTTTGTCAAAATGTAGTTTTCTCCTTGAAATATGACATCATACCTACAATCAAATACTCAGCAGACACCCCTTACCCTTTTTACCCCTCCTCCCCCGCAAACAAATGTTACAAAGTTCAAAGTTAATAAAGACCAACTCACCTTTGAAAGTAGGAAACCCCTCTCAGCTTGGTGTGTAGGTGGAGCTTTGTCCATTTCGCCCAGTGAGGATCACCCTCAGTTTTATGGTATGCAATTATATGTTCAGTGATAGCAAGATTACTGTCGCAGTTGGCACTTACTACTAATCTAGTCATTGAATTACCTCAGACAATTTGCTATTGAAAGAAACTCCTGTTGCTGATAATTGTTCAAGGCTTGCTTCATATATTTTTCTCCCTCTCACCTTTTAGGAATTGTCCTGCTCACAGGGGAACTAAACACAGATTTTTTGGTAAGATATACTTTTTGTTCAAACTTCCTCTCCCGCTTTCAACAGTGTTAATTTCATTCGAGCAGAGATTTGTAAATAAGGATATTTACAGAGAGCACTAAAAGTGACATCAGTTCGAAATATAAACAACCAAGGAGGTCACAGATGTTGAAATATCTATAATTTTTTATTAAATTTAACCACATGGAATTATATTGATCTTTTTTGAACATTTCAGGGATACCCACAGGTTTGTCATTGTTTTTATTTAGAAGGTTGCAATATATCTGAACATAGTACAATGGTAGAGTGGACACAGTGTGTGAGAGAAAGGTCACATTTGGTGGCAATGAGGACACTTGGTGGAAGGGGTCAATTTTGGTGGAAGAAAGGACACTACTGTTGGTGGGACAGGACACTGTTAGTTGTAGGAGAACACTGTTTGTAGGGAAAGGAAAGGAAATGGCACAGGTGTTTGTGGAAAGGATGCTGTTGGTGGGAGATGGGACACTGTTGGTGGGAGTAAAGACGATGTTGTGATTGAGGATACTGTTGATGGGTATGTGCTGAGATTGCAGACACTTGGTTGAGAGATCATCTTTCGGTGGGATAGGACATTAATGTTAGTGGAACTAAACTGATAGTGGTTGGAAAGCAGTTGTTGGATGTGAGGACGCTGTTGGTGGGAGATGGGACGATGTTGGTGAGAATGAGGACACTATTGGTGGAAAAGGTCACTTGTGGTGGGAGATTGGACACTTGGTGGTGAGAGAGAGAACACTGTAGGGGTGCTGTCGCTGGGGAGATGGGTCACTGATGGCCAGGGAAATCCTTTAAAACTACCATTTGAAATTTATCACACAAATACTAAAAAACTTCCTAAAGATATGTACAAATGGTAAATCGCTTGACTCTCCCCTGCCAATCCCACATGTAACTTTGTAACCAATTGACTCTACATAATTTAACTATGTTCTGGTTTGTTGAAAATAAATTTACTTGTTCTCTGCTTTGTAAAGTTTAGCGCCTCTGTTGATTCCATTTCCTCGATAGTGGGGGAACACTCATCATTCTATTGCTTTTCATACAGTTTTTGTGTAGTGAGTAACATCACTGGGATGAGTAGGCCACTCCCTATAAAGCATATTTGACTTTTTCTCCTGACAGAAAGTACAAGAAGCCCAGTTATTGGCCAATCAGGTGCAGCTATACTATACTTCAGAGGACAGTGAAAGGAAACAGTTACTGGAGACATTCAACACAAAACCTGCAGAATTTAAACACGTGGACATAATCAGGTTACTGCAATCAACCAAATTAGAAGTTAGTGGATCTGATGAGGGCACACCAATAGAATGAAAGTGTTTTGGGTTCATCTGTACCCTTTGGGTATATCTGTACCCTCTGGGGGACATCTGTATTTTGGGGACATCTGTACCGTCTGGGGACATCTGTATTTGGGTTACATGTGTACCATCTGGCTACATCTGTATTTTGGGTACATCTGTATTACATCCCAGCAAATATTACCCACCAAGACATGTTTCAAGGGAAATACAGATGAATTCTTTGCAAAATTGTTTGCCCTATTTTTCTTTAAAGAATTTTAAGGAAAATATGGACAGGTGCAAGCCATCTACATTTAACAGGGCTGGCTTTTGTGGATTTTCCATTAGTTTGTAGGACCATTCTCTTTTACCCAGTGGAAGTAGAATGTTGATCTTGTTGGAAAACCAACTTTGCTATTGAGACAGCCTTTGAAGAAAGTTTCTGATTTTTGGAGGAAAACCAACAAGTTTTCTTTTTAAAGTCCTCCCTGTATCAATATAAACTTGTCTCATAATGTGGGATATATGAGAATTGGCAAATGCCACCGACCGCTGGAAATAATTGTCAGATGATTTGAAAGAGAAGAAAAGTAATAAAACTGTTTAACATGATGTGAAACCTGTGTATTTTCTTTTCATTGTCTGTTGTCATTAGATATTTCTTTTGGTAAAGGTGAAAACAGAAACAAGAAACTGCAAATCAGGACAAATGTCTGAAAGCAGTGAGGTGGAATAATATCAGGTGACTCTCACTGAGGTCATAAAACTTGCGACGAAATAACGTCTATCGGCGTAGCACCAGAAATTTATTCGGATTGTAACGTTTGAAGATGGAATGCAGTTCGAAATTGTAAAGTTCAGTTAAGATATTGATGTAAATCCAATTACGTTCTACAAAAGAGTGCTTAAAGAACTTTAGAGAACTTTGTGATCTTTACCATACAGTTTCATATCTCTTGTATCAAAAAAAAATTCTTCTAATACATTGGAAATATTATCAATATCATAAAATAGTAGTTAGTTCTAGGATGATGATCATTATCAACAGCAGTAAAATAACGACATAGTTCAAGTTCAACATTAACACCAGCAACTTACCATGGAAACTTTAAGAGGCTGTTAATGGTCACTCATTTTCAAAGTATATTTTTTGTAAGGACAGAAGATCCAGGAAATTTCCAAAAGATTTTTACCAAGTTAAATCAGGTTCCTGATATGCTCTACTTTTCAGCATTTAGTCAAGCATCATGCTGAGTTATTACCAGATTGATTATACTCTGTTATTTTATTGTTTTCTACTTAAAAAAAAGTATTCAAATGAATGAGGCGAAGTCCACAAAAGCTACTCTAAGAAGTTTTGAACATTGTAGACAAGTGTGCAGGAGGCACATGCTTCAGGGACTAGAATCCCTCAAAAACAGATGGTTGATAGTTTTCCCAAAAGAATGGACTAAAGAGAGGTATTCTGTAGGTCATCTAGCATGGCTTAAAGGGAGTGAAGACTCGCGCAAAAAGAAACGTCTAATGCCGGTAATCTGAGCTAGTTTCGAATGAGGCATAACAGAAGTGTTAGACACCACCATCGATCCCAGAAAATAGGCACACAGCTTGCTACCGTAGGTACTTAGACACTAGTGTACAGTCAATACACGCAGCTACGGTCAATACCCATAACACAGTGTACATAGCAGCGTGGACATCTCAGGTCTAGATAAAAGATAACAAGGTATCACGTTTCATTACTGTCTGCATTTTGTAGCGACAAGAAAAAAACTTCAAAAAACTTCACATGCAAGCAACGGAAAGTTTACTTTTTTAAGAGGGCTGCACACGGTTTGGGGAGAATCTCCAATGCCTATAATGACATCAACCAGGTTTGACAATTTTGTGTGGCAAAACTGTTTGCCAGATTTACCCCGCATCCTATGCCCAAACGAACAATGAATAAAGCTTTATCACAAACACATGGGTTTTTTCCCTAATAATGCAATGAATGGTGAGTTGAGAGTAATACTTGATAGAATGGCATATATAGGTGAAATGTAAGAATTCAACGCAATATATTCTCCTGTCAACCAACGACTTCTAGGTCTGATAAACGGAACCTAATATACATCCTTCAGTTTTGCACCGAGCAAGCCACTCTGAATAAACAAACATGTTTTCAAACCAAACGTGGACGAAAATCCTTTTACAGTTTTATCCATTGAAGAACGATCAATCTTTACCTCAAGGAGGCCAAGAGACAATAAGTAGTTAAACATTTAATGCAACTTGAGTAGAAGTAAACAGGACAATACAATCAGAACTAAACAGATGAGTAATATTATTATTTTAAGGTAACACACCAAGAATACTTGCACAAACAGCCTAATAAATATTACAAGAATATTCACATAGCTTTCCATCATTATAAATATTAAGTTTGATACTCGCAATGAATTTCAAAGAAATCTAAGCCTTGTTTGACCGTCGATAGCTCCAGGAACCTTCTGATAAGCCAATCTTCTGTGTTTGCTTAATCCCATGGTGTTGCTACCAGCCTGAGATACATCAAATATTGCATGTTGAGAATTTTGTGCACCTATGAGGATGAACAGGAAAATTCTTTGTTGCTTAATACAATAAACTTCATTTGCAAATGTTATCTGGATGAATGGTAGGACCTGTTAAAAGTGGACACATTTTTAGATGTTATAACCCTACTATTAAAACAAAATTAAAACAAGAACAGCATCGGCAATAAAGAACAGTAACAGTGTACCAAATAAGCCAACTTTGCTGCACCCTTACAGAAGTGTAACCAGATGTAAACTGGAGCAATTATTGTAATTAGCCAAGAAAGTTAAATACAATAAGAGGGAAACTTCACTTTTCATTGGGAAAATGGTGAAGTAGACTGTTGTGTGGCCTCAACACTGGTCCCGTTAGAATTAATTTGGAGGTTTCGACTACAAGAAAAACAAGATACTGAAGACAGGCTCAACAAGAGCAAAATAGTTGATTGAAGAAAGATTTAATTGTGAAGCAGGAGTGGTTTTCAAAATGGTCTGTTGACAAACGAGGAACGGAGCTCCTACCAAGCTGAGTAGTAGGATAAGCGTAACTTCACTACCCACCCTAAACAACCTTGACTCTGGAAATGTAGGCATGCCAATGAACTTTATCGAGGATGACCCCCCTGCTCCACCAGGGATTGACCTGTTGCCTTGGTTAAGATTGCTGCTCAGATGTTCATCCTTTCATGTATCGCTGACAAAAGATATCTTGGAAGATTATAAATGGTATTACATGCATGAGGAGATCTTTTATTGCGTTAGATTTTCACACCGGATGTGGCATGATTTTGAAGTAGGCTTAAAAGTAAAAACGAATGAACACAAGATATGACATTGTATATTGCATATTGGCAAGATATAGTTTTCATTTTTAAGTGTCACAATTACCCCATACAGCAGCCTACTGTAACATGTCAGTGTTAAACATTTACTGAGCACAATGTAATATTCACTGCTGTAGTGTCCTTCAAGTGTACTGTTATAGCTCAGTGTCAAACATTTACTGAGCCCAATGACACATTCACTGCCATAGTGCCTTTCAAGTATATTGTTATAGCTCAGTGTCAAACATTTACTGCACACAATGTCATATTCACTGCCATAGTGTCCTTCAAGTGTACTGTTATAGCTCAGTGTCAAACTTTTAAAATTGAAATGTGAAATTCACATTAAGTGGCACCTGCAGGCTTGAAATAACCAACAACACTGATGGAAACTGCCATAGCATTCTTACTGTAATATCTCAGTATGAAATGATTACCAGACAGGAATTGCTCTTAGGCCTAGTGCTAGCAGCACCAATTGACTCTAAACATAGTGTCCTTCAAGTTTGCTGTCATACTGTCTCTGATGCAGGAGACAACCAGTGGCACAGCGTAGTATGTATGTATTTTAGATCCTCCTGCAACCAGGAACTCGCGAAGAAGCCTCACTGGCTTATCAAAGCCGCAAACTGACCGAAGTCAGTCTCTTAGATTAATATTTAACGTCCATGAAGCCACACCTGTTAAGAACCACAGCTTATTGGTATTAGATAACTTTAATGTCAGTGAAAGTTTTGCTGTGTCTAAATCCAGCATTTCATATAAAAACAGGTAGTACCTCAAAATCTTGGTTATTTGCTATTTACTTTCTATGCAAGTTGTAATTATTTCATTAGGGAAGCACGATGGAATATTTTTTTTTAATGGCTGAAATTTTTAATATTGAAATTTATAATGTTGTACTGTTGATGGCTGTTATGTTGAAGTCTGTATTAATTGGAATAACTTTGTTTCTTACCACAACATTTGACTTCTAGAAATAATACAAGTTAGCAAACATCTCATCATCAAATTTTATTTTCTTCTATTAAATTATGAAACTACAAAAATAGCCATACTTGAAAAGCAAAAATATTTTGAAGTACTGCTTTAAAGAAAAAAGAAAGGTAAAAAGCTGATTTTTATATTTATGGTGCATCCTAATTTAATTGTAAATCCTCCAAATCTGGCCAGATTAAAAAAAAACATCCATCTGGATGTGGAATTGAAATATTCCTCAAATTTGTCCAGAATTCCTACTGGATTAGAAATCCGGTGCATCCCTAGGCCACATATCAATGTCGGAGCATTTACTGAGCCAATGTTGATTGAAACTATGAACCAACATCATTGTCATAGTGTCCTTCAAATGTGCTGTCATGAAACAACAACAAGCTACCAACAGTGCTATTATTATGACTAGCAGCATCAAATGAATCTTTACATAGTGTCCCTCAAATTTCCTTTCACAACTCAACACCAATAGTTTTACTGAGCTAACAGGAATTGGAACAGTGAGACACAACTAATACACAAATTATTTTCTTTAACAAGTAGCACCAATTGAATTTTAATTAATTATCTTTCCAAGTTTGCTTTTTTTCACCTCTGTACTTAACAGCCAATAGGATAAGCTACTGATGGGGATAATTTCGAGCAGGGAATAACTTTGTTCAAATATTGTTTAATAAAATGTTTACTAAAATGTTCAAATATTGTTTAATAAGCAGTTTTGAATGCCCTGAAATCTGTCTTATAAAATACTATAATTACTGTTTAAAAAAAAAAAAAAAAAAAAACCCTGCTATACATCTTTGGACTTGTATAGCAATTTAATGAGTTTGCAAGGCATTTTTAAATTATTATTCAAATAAGTTATATAAAATGTGAATGCACATAATATTTCGGGTATACAGCCGATTCTAGATCCGTTTGCTAATAATTTTACGAGCCGAATCATTTTAGTAAAACATTAGCATATTAAAACTCACCTGGAAACTGATGGTGGATCTGGCCAGGCATCGGGTACCTTGAATAATCACCCATGACAGATGGTACAACACGGGGAACGTCTCTTGTTTCTCCTGCAGGCATGTAACTCTTGCAGCCTATGGCTGTCTTCTGATATGAATCAGGAACCATTCCATAGGTTGGTTGTACTGCTTCTATGTCCTTATAAGTCAATGAGCCTCTTGGCGGCTTGAGGGGGTTCGTCCAACTACCACTGTCCATATAAGTCAATGAGCCTCCTGGCGGCTGGAGGGGGTTCGTCCAACTACCACGGCTGTAATTAGCTGAATTACTATCTACTTTGCCTCTCTCATTTCCGTGTGGTATTCTGTGAAGGTGTTGTAACTTATTGATCATCTCAGGACTAATGTTATATTTTCTCTTGTTGATTCCTAAACCACTGACTTCCATCTGGCCTGTGTCATATCCATGCCACACGTCTCCGCTGTGATCAGGCTGCGCATGTACTCCAAGGTAAGGTTGTACTTCTCTTTTAACAGGAGGCGGTTTTACATCTCCTCCGCGATCGGACTGCAACCACCTGTGTTGCATCGTGGCTGCCAGACTTCCAAACACATCATCAAGTTTGTTTCTGTTGCCATGGTTTCCCGATTTTTGACATAATCCACTAAGAGGCTGACAGATGTCCAAGTTCTGTCCGGCTGCAATCCCTTCTCTAGCTTGAAGCTTCGACTGACTACTAGTCGACCTGACTATGGCGGTCTTGGCCAAGCAACCGTTCACATCAAAACTACGTCGGGCTTGCTCTTCAAATATCTTAAGAAGATCAGATGATAAATTCATACGGTTTATATGTAATCAATATTTTCATTTGCAATACACACAATTTCAGGTCATAAATTTCATCTGTGTGGTCACTATTACAGCATGCCAACTGAATATTTAACATAAATTAGTCAAAGTTAGGCTACACACTATCATTAACACTATACAGCAGGTGAGACTGACCATGTCTACAATCATAACTATCACCTATTCAAGTTTAATTATGAAACACTCACATAACAAGGAGTTGTGTGAGTGGTTTGAACTTTTATGTGATGGTTCACATACACGAGGGCCAATTTTAGAGATTTCACTGAGGAAGTCAGAACTGGTAGGATAAATTAATTTCATTTCATGGGTGCAGCCGAATGTAAATGTATACTTCAAAGGGGGATTCAGACACCAACCCCCCCCCCCCCCCCTTTGTTTCCTACTGACAGATTATTTCAAACAAACAAAAATCTAGTGTACAGTTAATTAATATATAACATGTTCAGCACAAAATAAACAGTTGAAAAATCTTCAATTGCATTAGTACATGCATCAAGTGTAAAGTTGGAAGTTAGGTGGATGTAGCCAGGTGTATTTACCAAAGGGTTCTATTTACCCAAGAGGAATGTTACATATGAAAGTATGCAGTCAAACTAAGCTTAGGCATCATATTCACTCAAATATATACAAAATACAAACAGGGTATAGAACCATTAAATTTTATATCAGGAATCACAAAGAATATATCAATAAGTTAAGTCTAAGGATGCATGAGGCTTATTCTTAGTTCTGTTTACTTCAATAGAGTTCTAACCGTCATTCCATAAGGGCATGGCAATCACACTGTTTTAAGTTATAGGTAAACAATTATGAGTGAATATGAAATGAAACTGTTTGGTTTAAACCCTCATCTTTGTATCATGTTTTTCGTTGCTGAGATTACATGATAACAAAGGTAATGCTTCCACATAAAGAAAGTGTCCAGGTTTTCTTAGAAATGGAAACGCGTATATCAATTTGGAAAACGATACGAAACTAGAAAAGGATCTGATAAATATCGTATCTGCTTCACAAATATGATTTTAGTCTTCCTGTCAGAGTAAAAGTTTAGTGTTATAAGAAGTGAATGTATATATGTTAAGAAATAGAAGAAATATAGCAAATTTTTTCTATCAAGGGACATCAACTAATTTATCAAAACCCACACAGTAAGCTACTTTCTTATCACACAAAGGCCTGTTATGTTATTAAACTAAAACATACCAACCATTGACTGGGGCATACCTTAAGAAACTTGCGGGGTACCCACGGAGCAAGAGAGCCAAGTTCCTCCGCAGAGCTGGACAACAATTTGTTGAGTGGTGTTGACGTCAGAAGGACTTGTGCAGTAAAGGAATTGATGGATGGAAACTGGGTCAAGAAGATTTCGTGCTGGAAAAAATATGTCTTTATGCGGTTAGCTATACGAAACATAATTTGTGCACTTTATTCACCCGAAACTGAAAAAACTACAGATTTTTTATTAAAAATTCTTTTTTTTTAATTTCCATAAGAATTCTAACATGAAATATATACATATATATTTCCTTAGTAGTAGTATAGCCTTAGTAGTAGTTAAGTGTTTCCCAAGGATTAGGAGAACAATAGATGCTGATTTAAAACCATATCCATGTGATGATCGTTGACAAACACCGGCTTATATCAAGTCTTCTCTTTTCCAGGCATGGGTGTAATTGACCCACCCATTCCTCCTCACCGGTACCACCACTTCAACCATGTCCCCAGAGAGAACAGTTACTATAATTAAAATTGGATCATCTTAATTCAATTTTTGCATAAGAAATTGAGACAAGAATAAAGATGATATTTTGCCCTTCCCTCTTAACAGTA
>KN888250.1:32126-53361 GCA_000934455.1 Apostichopus parvimensis | reverse complement strand
AAAAAAAAAAAAGAAGGTTTGTTAGATATATTTTAGAATCTTCAGGATATGACTCCTTGTCACTTTTTAACTATTATTTTGATTCAGGATAAAATGTGGTGGGAATACTGATGAGCTTGAAAAAAATTGCCGTATATAACTGACCTTCCAATGAAGTGACCGCAACCAATGGAACCCTGTCTTCTGACTCATCTGGAATCTCGTGCTGTAAAGGAAAGTTGTGAAATCACAACATTAACAACAGTAAATTCCTACAGTTATGTATACATATCATGCAAATTGAGACACTTTCTGAGACAAAGAGCAGTTTTATGGTCTGTTTTTAATACCACTTTATTACAGAGTGAAATTTTGAGCTGCAAGCAGTGTCTTAACAATACCATTTACACATAAAGGTACATGGAAATCTTGCCTAGCAACACATTTATTAGACATATTAGACATAAACATGAGGCAGTACAAATATCTTTGATTTTGCAAAAAAAAAAAAAAAAAAAGTTTTGGTAATTGCCCTTTTCTTTGTATCTTAGCAACAGATTAAACATTATTAAGTTGAAAAGTGAAGACCAACCAGCCTGGATTAAGACATCCTTTGTATAATTCTTCTAAACTTGCAACTGCAGTATACCTTAAACTTTTTCAAATCTTCTTCCATCACCTGTTGACTAGCACTGATTCTCGATCAGCTAAATACAAATGTCACTGTGTTCAAGTCCTAGATTATCATAAAACATAACAAACAACACACAGCCAGGCGCGTAGCCAAGGGGGGGGGGCGAAGGGGGCAGCCGCCCCCCCCTTGAGCATATTTTTTTTTTAAATTTTTTTTTTTTTTTAAATTTTTTTTAATGTTTTTATGATATCGCTAGTAATTTCAAAAGAGAAAATGCTAAGATGCAACTTACAAGGCCTGGGAAGTGCCATTTCCAGCGATCTGAGAGGCTTTTTCAGCCAAAATTTTCTTGTACGCTTTGCGCCAACCATGGTGGCGCTACGCTTAGATAGTATGCAATGCCATATCTACGGCTCTGAAAATTTTTCTACATTTTCGCCCCCCCCTTGGCAAATTCCTGGCTACGCGCCTGCACACAGCAACTCATTCCTCTCTATTTTAAGAAGGAAAATTAAAATAAAGTAAAAATAAAATAAAAAGGAAAATAGGCAACTTAATTCACAA
This sequence comes from Apostichopus parvimensis, assembly GCA_000934455.1. Classification (NCBI taxonomy): domain Eukaryota; kingdom Metazoa; phylum Echinodermata; class Holothuroidea; order Aspidochirotida; family Stichopodidae; genus Apostichopus; species Apostichopus parvimensis. Next base: position 52,184 of record KN888250.1, on the reverse strand, counting down.
GTTCACTTTTTAAAACAATTACATTTAAATCTCTCTAATTGTTCATTACAACTTGTCATATGTAAACTTACACAAGAATAAATAAATCAATGAGATTTTTGGAGCTGTTATTACATATTTGTTTACATATTATTATTACATACTTTATTACATATATACTGTCATTACACCTACCTCTTCTGTCAAGTCTTCCATTTTCTCGTCAAATGATCCATCGAGTGACGCCCCACCTTCCACTTCATCTGAGTTTGTACGCCCCTAAAGATTGGGAGGACAACAACAGAAATTTATTAATCTTAAAGTGTGGAAGCCATAATCCATATCAGTGCTCTTCAAATTGATACCAAATCCATTACCATTACCATAGCAACAGGCTATGATAACCACTGCCTACCATAGCCATGGGCTACCATAGCCACAGCCTACCATTGCCATGGGCTACCATGGCAACAGCCTACCATAGCCATGGGCTACCATGGCCACAGCCTACCACAGCGACTGCCTACCATAGCCATAGGCTACCCGAGTGTAGCAGTCTATATGGCACTAACTTTTTTGTTGCCCACAAGTGATATATTTACTTGAACTAGCCACTGCATGTTGACCAATGTTTGAAAGCTGTACACGGACACATCATTGTACAGCATATTAACATCGTCTATAAAATACTTAATGTTCACTTTCTTGTGACTTTACTGGGTCAAACACAGTGTGGCTGAAAGTTTTATGATTATCATACATCTGTTGGCTAGCAGTTCAACAGATTGGATGAATGAAATATTCACCAATTTCTAAGTTGTGGTTCCCAGTCTGCAAAAGTTACTTCTTGTATACTCAATGATATTAATCTATGCTTTATTCAGGAGTCAGAAAGAACTTCCTCACTTATTCAAGAAAAGAAAGAGCTCCCTCACTATTACCAGCGGAGTCTGTGACAAAACACTTTATAGTTGCTATGGATATAATTTGAAACAATGGATGTGCAAACAGACACACCCACACACTGACAGCTTAGCATATCTGTTGACAAAATGAGCAGTAAATTCATTCAATATTTAACTTTCAATTTTTTTTATATGTATAAGCAGACTTAAATGATAAGTTTTAAAGGTATTAGTAAATGCAAATATTTACTCAAGTAAATTGTGAATCATGAAAACATGGCTGACACAAAAAAGTTTCAGAAGTTCTCTCGATATAAGTTTAACTGATAATCATTCATTGCCCAGATTTATTTATGCGGAGTTAGTTATTTACTTACCAGTTTGGATAAGTCAGGACGTTTCATACCTAAATATGGTGAAAATAAAAGGAAAAAGACTTCCATTAGCAAAAAAGATACTGACAAGATATATGTACATGAGAAGAAATCTAAATTGAAGGAGAAATCAAGACTTTTTAATCAGTGAATTTCTAATCAGCTTTCCTTGAGCTTCCATTGGATGTCTGTTTGTTTATTAAACTAATTAATAAACATAATTAGTGGCTAGAGGAACTGATAAGGTTGTCTGTTCACATCAAACTCAAAATATCTTGTAACTGACTTATAGGTCTTTAATTTTTTTTTTTAGGGAGGGGGGGGGGTAGGCTGGGGGAATGGAAATAATTTTTCTAGTTTTTGTGACCACATCAGAATCTTTTGCATCCGAATTAAGTGTCTACCAATACCACCTTTTAAGATTTTTGAGATCAAAAGTACATCCCAGTTTATATGAAACGTGAAGTTTTACATGCATGCCGTCTAAATTTAGCCTCTTTGCGTGGGGTGTCGGGTTCCTGCAGAACAGTTTCAACAAACAAATGCTTCCTTTGCCCTTCGTATACAGTCGTAGAGCTATCGTTAAGTGACAATGACCCAGTCATTAGTGATAACAAACCCAAAGTAGTTTATTGTTTAATTTTATGCTGTGAAAACTATGTTGAAGCTTCATACAGTACACGGTCTGCTATACTATGTACACTGTCAAGTGTATCTATGCTAGACATTTTTTGCAGACCTCCGTAAGGGAAAGAGTAAGAGAGACAGAGAGATCGTTAACGATTTTAACTGGTAAACAAACACCTAACGAGGGTTATCGTGTGTCCCAATTAGTACTGCCATGAGCTTCCCTGCACTCACTAAACAACCAGGCTGATTACTCCATTTGTATATGTTAGGTTTATTCAGAGTCATTGGTTAGTAGTATTCAGTATACATTCACTGAACCGATCTTTCAACTGGAAATCTGCTTCAATTCACTTTTAGACAGCAAAACATAGTTTAGTTTGTTTACACCGATAATCGAAAGTAACTGATAGACGGTCACACAAAGGCAGACGATTCTTGACATAATAATAGTAATAGTAAAGAGAGTACTGCGCAAACAGGGTGGGAGAGGTTGGGGCAAGGGGGAGAGCTTGCAAATTCTGGAAACAATGTTTTTTATTAATTTTTTTTTCAACGTTTACTGCTATTGAAACCATTGAACAGTAATTCATAAGAACAGATTATCCAGTAAATGTTTGGAAATGACAAGATAGAAACTACTTTGAATAGTCTTTGACCTAAAGTGTAATAAATATCTTCTGGTAAGAGTTCTTACTACCTCCTGCAGATCTTTTGGAAAGAATTTCATAACCAGGGATGATCTACTGGATCCATTTGATGGAGGGAAAAAACAAAGTCTGATCAGTAGCAATTATATCACAAAGACAGAAATTTATCAGTTGTTTTCTGGGGAAATGGTAACATTATACGGCTTGTCTGTCTGTGTTTCCTTTCGTCTGTTCATAACATCACGTTATACTTTTGCTTGTGATGCTATATATATCGTCCTTTTATCTTTCTCTACGTTATTATAGAAGCACACACACATACACATAGATATAAACATACAGACTATTTCTACAAGTTGTTAGTATTTTTCATGCTGGTGTAAAGAAAAGCTGTTGATGGAAAACAAAACATAAAATAAAACATCAACAAAGAACCAAATCAAAAAAAAAAGTCTGACACCAACCTACCTTCCCCACCCAACACCCCCACCCTCCTCCAACCCAACTCTGTGTAACACTTTTAAAGCAAAGGACACTTGGAAACCACATCACTTGAATTTCGACTGTGAACACAAAAGTTCGATATCTCAATGAAAGCTAGTTATTGAAAATTCTTGGGTAAATTTCTGAAAAATATTAGCAAAGATGATGATGCTAGGTAAAGAGTTCATCTGCACATCAACATTTTGCAAGTTTATCACCCAAGAGAGTTTAGAGATGGAAAAATTGTTGTCTAAAAGAGAATTTGAGACCAGTGACTTTGGGAAGAGGTCGTATGATTTTAACCCAAATCTTAAATATAACACATTCCTTAACTACTTCTTAATTCCTTTATGGTGTGCTTCAGGTGAAAGCTGGGAAGAAAGCAACCCATGACCTTACATCCCTCCCCATAACTTTTACCCCCAGCTGTTTACCCCCCCCCCTCCCCCATACCAAAAATAAATGTGAGGAAGGTTAAGGAGATCAGGTGATTGTCCTGGGTCTCTTGAGGCTTTCAGAAAACCTTTTTTTTTTCTTTATGTTGATAAATTAAGTGAGAATAAATGACTTTTGACCCATCTGAATAAACATAAGATAAATAAATCGTTGAGTAGTATTCAACTAGGTGAAATCAGTTACTGCTGAGTGATATTTCAAATGTGTTAGTTCAGCTAAAATGGCAGGGTTAGTTTGCAAATACATTTACGCATTAATAACAATATATACAATTATATGTTTTAGATCGTTTCTGACAGACTCTTTCTTTAGTTTCACTTGAGCCTACATTGTTTTTATAAATTTTCAAATTAGGAGGGATGAGCGTTGAGTGAAAAAAGAAGTGAAATCTGAAACTTTTACACACAAAGGTTAATATATAAATATATGTATATAACTAAATACATAAATATGCAAATGATGTTAATTAATATATCCTAGATAAGATCCAGGAAATTTACCCAGCAATCAGTCACCACAACTCTTGGATCAAGAGAAGAAATCTCAAATCCAAATGGGCAACGAGTAATGCCACCTCCAAAAGACTGGAAGATAATTAGGCAAACAGAGGGTGTAAGCTTTGTCTTGGTTAAAAAGAATTAAGCAGTGAATTAATCTTCTGAAAAGAAATTTTCCATTAGATCACCATGAAAGTAGGGTTAAGAGAGAAAGAAGAGAGAAAGTGAGATGATGGGACCCCAAAAGGCTCACGAGATATGGTGATGCAGGACAATGCTTCAAAATTAATGCTGATGCTCATAATTCATACATCCATCTAGTTCAGTGATAGGTGACTGCTGGATAGTACTGTCAAATTGTTCTCAACACATAAAATGTTTATGTACATTTTACAAATCTGTCTCTAATTCAGCATGGGAAGGGAATCCCCTTTCAAACCAAATAATGAATGAGCAATGAAATTTAATCAAATCGTAAGAAAGAGAATTAAAGATGTGATTTGTCATTCCGTCTTTCGGTTTGTATTGTTATTCCGAGTGAGAAAACACGGTCCGCGGGCAAAGACACTTTAAGAATACAAACAGAGTCACTATTTAATGGCTAAATGCCATTCATTCGGTGAAAGAAAACTCTATGATCGTGTCTTATAGTTTAAATTACTAAAATTATTTGGTAAATGTTGTTGGTAACTGGAGAGACTCAGTTCAAATGGTGGCATTGGAAGACCATGCTACAGTAGTTTAGATTGTATTACCATAAGTATTGTTTATGTGACAAGTTTTGGCAACCTACAGCATATACATACATGCAACTATGATAGCCTTGTGTATATACAGTTAGTCATGGGTGTATCTTTTGACTGCATGGACAATTATCGCAGAACAACACCATACCTTCTGAGCTTCTTGGCATTCCATATTAACAGAGAGAGGGAGGTAGAGAGAGAGAGATAGAAAGATAGAGAGCAAGGAGCTGTGCGGTGCTTGATAATAACACATGTAATAACAGCAACAACCCACTCACCGGTGAGAAAGCTTTCAACTGCAGCTGAGTGGTACAAAATAATGGAAGATAACGAAAGAGATGAAAATACTGAATCATAGACTCATCCTCCTGCGGGTAAAACATCCCTCTTTCAGATCGAACATGCTATCACCGCAAGACCCCCGTCAATTAGTACAGTTTTTTTCATTTGCATGTTTTGACCAAACTGCGCCTCTTTAGTACGCCAATGGAAGATGATGAAAGAATGAATATTTCTACAAGAATTTATCAACTAATGCTGAGGGCAGCGTTCAAAGCTTTTAGTATCCCCAATATTAATTAGATGGCAAATATTTCGACATTTCTGTCGGGATATGCTAATGAGCTGCTTCGCTGAAATCGCTGAATGTTAATCTAATGGAAACAAAGACATTGAATTATATTGGAGCATGTCCTACTTAGTCAAATCTTAGAACGAAATGTGTTGATGACACAAAAGTTCCCTTGTATTTGTCAAGCACAAACGACAAAATAAACACAATATCAATGAGAGTAAAGCGTTCATCTTTTCTTGATTTTTGCCAAAGCAGTGAAGATGAATGAGCAACAGCTGCCCAACTGATTGGCTTTTCACGGATCAAATTTGACAAAAATGACTTTTGAAGAATGTATGATATGGACGGATGATTTCTTCGTATTAAGACATCATTATAAAATGAATCTTCACCACAACAATTTTGCATATTTCCTAAACTCATTCAGATGTTCACAGTAAATTTATTAAAATACCCAATCTGATGAACAATTCATAGTGTAATCAATTTTCACTGATAAGGAATGACTAACAATCAGATGCAAATTTTATGCTGTGCATATCACCTCAAAGATCCCCCCCCCCCTTATTTTTTGTGAGACAATTTAGGGAATAAACTCAAACTTTTTTTCATTTTTCCCCCAGTCTGGCATTTACATGTTCAGGTTTCTATCTTTATCTCTGAATATTAAGAAACGAAACTGCTGATATAAATATCACAATGCTGTTACTTGTGCCCCATAATAGTAATATGGTCTTAACAAACTGACTTTACCAGTGAATGCTGCTAACAACAGAGCATATAATAGTTGGTTCTATACAGTCAATGATCTATGAGACTGATTCTAGGAGCAGAATGAATCCTAAAAGGATACTACTTTGAAGTTGAATGTCTGGACACTATTTTAATTTTTTTCTTGACCCTCATGAGCCACGGCAAACACACTATAGCCTTAACTATCTGTACTTAAAATTATCCTGTTTTTTTCTTCTCACTTTTTCTCAAGTGGATCTCCTCGTCACAAAATTTGGTTTTTAAAATGTTGATTTTTTTTTATGACAAAAAAATCTTGTTTCATGCTACCAAATGTTATTCTCAGGAGTCAAGTTATCTTGGACATTATATTCTCAGACAATGAAAAGGGTTTAAATTATGAAATTAATTCAACCTTTGTTGAAGGCAATTATTCTAAAGGGTGGTGATAAATGCTAGTTTGAAGCTAGTTGAGCGTGACTGACCATTCTTGGACTTTCTTCCATATTTGGGGTAAAATACTGATGACATTTTAGTATCCTAACTACATCGCTACTTCAGTCTGAAGCTGAGTAGTATTAGATCCATAAATATTGCACTAAATAGTTTAAATTATTGATTAACCACCCAGAATTTTGTGACGTGAACTTTGAAGCACCATGGTTAATTGTCAATCCAGACTATAGAAAAGATACCACACATTTCTGAGGGGGAAATGTTACTCACCATTGCACAAATGTTAATGATATAATTCAAATGAAAAAAACAACAAAACAGTCAAGTGGATTTCACTTCAAAGTCTTTCAAATATTTCTAGTGAGAGTACAACAGTGAATTGAATTGTATTGAATTTCATTTGAAATGACGAATAAAACGTCGAAGGATATTTCTTTCATCGCCTTTTGATTTCGCCCACACTACCAACTTTCTTTGTGTTTTTGTTTTTTGCGGAACAAGTCAATTCCATTCACAAGTAGCATTTCCTCTGATGGCACATTGTTAGCAAACTCGGTGAAAGCTGAACGGCAAGGTTTTATATCTTTTCAAATTCCCGATTGTAATAACTGCAATCAAAGCAGCCGGAAGAAGAAAAATAAAAGCAGAAAGAAACCAGATTCCATGATGCTATGTATCAACAACCGACGTTGTACCGACGGTCACTCACCTTTGACCTGTTTCTGACCCCTCTGAAGCTGCTTTCCAATTGGTTCAGAATTTCTCCTTCTGTTCTTTCGACCGGACTTCCTGTCCTTCTTATTCAGTGCGAAGTTCCCGTCCGATTGTGGCTGACCGACAGGACTATCGACCTCATCTTCAGGTGTAGCTGATCAAGATGAGACAATAACCGCAAGGGCTCGTTACCAGATTATAAACATAAATAACAAATATTTTGCAAATTTAAAGTATTAGCTCTCCTAAATCAGACCAAGAGAAAGGCTTTTAGGAAGCATTACATCATCAATGGCACACCACTGTGCTACCCCACCTTGAGAAAGAATGTATACATATTGTCCTGAAGCTATTCAAAGCATTCGTTCATCACAGGGAAGATGGACTGTGGGTTGCCTGACCTAAAATATTTCTCACAAGAAAGTTTTCTACAACCAACTCATCTAGGAATGGCAGAGAACAAGTCAGGTAGACACGAATTCATCTTCTTTGTCTGTTCGACTTTTTTAGTCTCTGTCTGTTGGTCCCTTACATCTCACTATTTAGTAAGACAAATCAAAATCCAAGAGACATTTTGGTTAAAGACCACACCATCACTATTAGACATCTGTAAATATGGTCATCTTTTTATTAACAACTTGGCCGGTTCGGACCATCACAAAATTCAACCACACATAGGGTTTAGGATAACAGCAGTAATTCAAAGGTTGTTGTTTTTTTCCGATTCGTGCAACTATGAGGATCTTTCTGTCCGAATAGTCTGAATTCTTTAAAAGCCCACAGACAGTTCTCTTCACCAAATGGCACACCTTCCCGAAGTGATAAATCACTGTTAACTTTGTATCATGAATAATTCAGCTGTTTGTTACTGTCTATTGGGGCTGTAATATCCTCACACATTCAGCTGTTTGTTACTGTCTATGGGGGGTGGGCCAAGGTGCGGGGAGGGGGCTGTACTTACTTGCTCTGAGTATAAGGGCCTTAACGTTTGCTGGGATGTCACTCTGGTAATTCTCCAGTATTAACCTTTTCATTTCATGCGTCCATTTTTTCTTCTGATCAGCTGTTTTAGCCTGCAAGAAACAAAGATAGATTCTGATCATTGTACATGAAGAGTACATCAGAGATGATTGTAGATTGCATGGGGTACGCCTGGCTGGTAACCCCCCCTGAGCAAACACTCATCAAAGATAGGTTTCAAATGAGCTTCCTAACCCTTGGGAAGTACTAAACTAAACTAAATCATTGCAATTACACAGACTGAAAATTGATAAAATAACATAAACCAAAGAAATGTTTTCCAGCCCATAAATTGCTATGCTCTTTCCAAAAGTAACAGAAAAGAACATAGACCTAGATAAACAAGCAGGGCGGGGGGGGGGGGGGGGGTTGGGGACCATTTTCTTACCAGAATCGTGTATTGAATCGACGGTTGGTCAAATGGGACGACATTGAATGCCAAAGGTTCCTTTGGTAAACTCTCACAAAGCATCAGATTAGAACACTGGAGGAGTGAAAAAAAAAGAAGAAAGGAATGAGGACACAATGTTGAAAAAATATTAGACAAGAGTACAGTAAGGGATCAATCATGATGGTACCTTAAAATGATACCAAAGATTAAACCGTTCCAGTCACATGACTTCCCTCGAGGACTCCTCTGACATCAATGCATCATCAGATATATTGGATTTGACAAGAGGAACTTTAAAAATAGGTATTTTTTTTCTGTTATCGCAAAATCAGGGGCTAATTTTTGGAAACCTATTGTTATGAAATATATTTCAAAAGTATTATTTTACTGGAAAACATCAGATATTTCAATCAGGATGATAACAAAATATATAGATTTTGAAGGAACCTCATGACATCAGGATTATAAAGCTCATGAAACAATCTGACCACAAATGTGGCAGTGTTCCAACAAAATGTCAGGGAGCATTTTTTTTCTAAATGAGGACTTCTTTTCAAGTTACATGGATTTCCTGCTTTCAATATCACTTTGTTTTATTGTCAGCTTTATTTTAACCCAAATTGAAAAACAAAAAAATAAAGAAACAATTGATACAACCCCTCTTGTCATATAACGTTATTAATGCCATACACATTAAGCTGGTCAAAATGTCCGATTAAAACCGAAGCTTTTGTTGAATTGGAAAATAAAGATGCCTATTAACTTCACCATCCAAAGACTGAAACCACATCAAAGCCTCTGCGAACAGTTTAGAGCAGTTGTTTCCTCGTTGTCGCACAATGTTAACAAACCTGGTAAGTATTACTACAAAATGGGAATGAACTTTATTTAAATTATAGGGCGATCTACTACATATGTGTTTCCAGGAATTGAACTTCAATTTCGGTTAATTATTGATTCCACTCCATTCTAGCGATTTGGTCGCAACAAGAATTTTTCACGGTAATCTGATTTATATTCATATATATTCAATTCTGAAAGGTAAAACAAAATATTTCAAACATTGTTTACCTTGTCAGGGATACTTAAATTGATACCTGACTAGTCTCACTGATTATAACTACATTTGCTGTGAGAATTTTAGCATTGGGACTTTACTAGCACAATCACAAAACCAAGCTTCGGAACTTTAACCTGAAGTTTTCTGGTCTTTTTTGTAAATCTTAATTTTTTTGTTGGATAAACCAGCCGTCATTTTGACTGCTAATTTTACAAATCGACAAGGGGCCTATTTGGCACCTCTGTTCGAACTGGCGTCTGGAGCAACATTGGTGTATCGAACCCTGGGGTGCACCAACGGGTAAAACCAATAGGCCGATACGCCCCTGGGTGGGGAGGGGGGGCGACATATGGACAATCTTTAATCCTATCTTCATCTCACCTTGATGCAAGCCTTCATGGTCAACAGTGAATCATCCTTCTTGCAAATAAGGAGAGCCTTCTCGAACAAATAGAGATACCTCTCTGCTTTGCGCATTTTGAAGGTCTCCTGGAGTGAACAAATACCAACAGACATGTAATTGATTAGTGTTAATGGCACCTACAATGACGACATCACCTAAAAGCACATTATAAGATCCCTTCCTTAGCCGTTTCTTTACTGATGTTTTGTTACCCTCTTAAGAGGTCAAGCAAGACTATCTCGGCAACAAATTAAAATATTGTCATCTTGTAACTTATCTTATGATTGCACAATAAAATATTTGGGCAGATGATTGAAACAAGGAAGAAATTGTTTGTGGCTAAATGGTCAGCAGGCATTTACTAAGAAACATGGGAACCAAACCAACAGTTACTCACCTCTAAAATAAGCTCTCCATAGGATGTAATATTCTCCTGGTGAAATAGAAAAGAAAGCAAGCATGTGTCAGCTGTACAACAGTTAATTAATCTCAAGTTTTTAACCATACTTGTTCAAACTGTGATTCAATATTCCAATGAAAGATACCATCCATTGGATTATTTTTCATATTTAACATCCTCGTGAGTTTAATTCGTTGAACAACGATTATTCACCATTTCATCACCTGTTCTGTCCCTTTGAGGACAGACATCTGTACATCACTGGATAAAGAAGTTTTTTAAATGGCCTCAAAACTGAACATGTTAATATCCTATTTAAAAAAAATTGTGACTTTACATCTCCCAGCATTTTCCTAAAAGGCTTTTGATACCTAGTTCTTATCCTAATGCAAAACATAGTTTTTAAATGTTATAATTATGACCAAACCATTTTATATACAGTATAAGTAAAAATGGATGCCCCTCAATCTAAGAGACCTATGCAGTTACAACCCAATTGCTCTCTGATCTGATTACGAAATGAAACGTTTCGAGCATTCACTATAGAGGGCAGGTTAATGAACGAGTGATGTAAGACACAACACACTGAGCATTCCCTATCAGGGATAGGCTAATGAGTGAGTGATTCATGAATTTGATTTGATTCTCGAAATTTTGTGGCCTAGACACTTTTTGGTATCTTTGTCATCGGTCCAAAGAATTGGCAAAAACTGTACAAATTCAATTGACAACTCCTTTTTTAACTTCATTATTTCAAGTGAAACTTGACCAGACATATTAACTGAGCTACATTCTTGTGGGATTTTATGAGCCATCGGTATATATATTTCTTTCATCAAACAGAACTCAAGAAACTACTTAGCAAAACTGGAGCAGGTACCACCAAAAATTGAAAAAATCAATGTAAGATGGTACCTTTAAAGGCATTGAAGACTCGCCCCATATGAAAAAGTTAACTTTCTGTTGCTTGCAAGTGACGTTTTGTTCGTGTCGTTACAAAATGCACACAGTAATGAAACGTGATACCTTAATTGTTATCTTTAGCTGGACATGAGAGGTCCATTGCTGTATCGTTTGTATACTGTGCTGTGGGTATTGGCCGCAGCTCATAGGCGTAGGAGCCTAATTTGATTTGGGGGGGCTGTAACGAATTGCCCGAAAAATATAACCAAAATTTTTCGCGCGCTACGCGCGCATTCAACATGTGCATATCACATAGGCAGTCATCGGTTATGACATCACATGCCAATAACCAATGAATGCCTATATGATATGCACATTGACATGTTGAACGCGCGCGGGGCGCGCTAAAAATTTTGGTTATATTTTCCGTGTTATTACCCTTTCATATTGGTTACAATTATTGGGCAAGTCGTTACAATAATAACGATAATAATAATATCAGTTTAACCATTGAAAAACACATTGCAAATTATTCTTCTTTCAGTAGGTGCCCGAAAAATTATCACCATATTGCCCGAATTTCACACCAAAATTTTGGTTGGGGGGGCTGCAGCCCCCCCAGCCCCCCCGCCTCCTACGCCTATGCCGCAGCTGTATGTACTGACTATACACTAGTGTCTAATTACCGACGGTAGCAAGCTGTTTGTGTATTTTCTGGGATCGCATTATGGTGGTGTTTAAAAGTTCTGTTACACTTCATTCGAAACTAGGTCAAATTACCGTCATTAGATGTTTCTTTTTGCGCGAGTCTTCACACCCTTTAATGTTGCAGGAGACATTATTGCCATGGCGATATTTCTGATCTACAGCTCTTTGCTTCTCTGGATAGGAGGTATCACCATCCTTTGTCCTTTCTTCTATTATCTGATACTTATTGAGTCACCTTACAGCTAACAGTTCCTCTCTTTGATACTATTATTTTGCCCTCCAGGATATTGCAAACCAAAACTCCAAAGTTTAATTAGCCTGTGACATGTCACACCTTCCAGAAAACAGCCCTAAGATCTAGTTCCCATGTTTGCTCTTGGATCTTTACACCTGGAAGAGGCAGCTTATATTCCCAACAAAAATGATTCTCTGGATAAAAAACAAGCTTGCATAGGGGTGGGAATCCCTCTGGGTTAATACAAGATGGAATTTTAGACAGGCTATTTACTCCATGTAATGAAGTGACCACACCCCCTAAAAAAAGCTTGTTTACCTTGATATGGCACATTTAACACTGATTCAGACTGCCATACAAACATCATGGAATTGACAGGTAACCTGTGTGTGCGAGCACTATGGCAGATATTAAACTGATAGCAAACTTTGAAATTAGGCTGCCCTCAGGTATGAAACAAAATTCATTTCAAAGGTCAGCTCAGTATCAGAGTCTAGGGGGGAGTTTGAAGGGGGGCAGGGAGAGTTTGGACCACCGTCAGCTTCACATCCTCGAGCAGTTATGCATAGTGCGAGTGTAACAATATTTCCTAGACAATCACAGAGGGGGTGGGACATGATGGTGGTAGAAAAGTTAATACTTCAAACTTACGGAAATGTGAACTGGGATGTGACAAAACCAAACAAAGTTGAATGGCATTTAATGGGATATTCTGGGTGGTTTCCATAACAACTCTCTGGTAAGACACATACACGGAAATTTCTACACCAAAATAAATACTTGGAAAGTGAGAACCTTACACCAAAATGTTGTTCCTAACTCTAGATATGGATGCTTGAATATAACCTATCTTGACTGGCTAAAGCCTCCTTTACTCCAAAAAGTGGATCACAGTGGGTCGTCTATGATGTCAACCTGGTAGATGTTCGTCACAAGTATTTCTTGTATATTTTTCCCCCCTTAAAATGTGATATTCATTTGGAAAATCCAGTTGATAGTAGTATGTAGGCCTACATTTATGTAATGAATTTGGAACATGATGCCATTCATAATAACATTAATGTTAACGTGTGCTTAATAACATAACACATAATTTATAATGTAACTATAACACCACTTGATCGAAAGTACATTTGGCTTATAAAAAGTCAAATCAGGAAAGCACACTTAATGAGGACATTGAGGTTATCTAAGGAAATATGCTAGGAAGATCAATAATGATCACCTCCATCAAAATTACTACATATTTTACTGTCACCCCCTCAGAGCATTTCGTTTTCACTGTAAGCCTTCATCAATTTTAATGTCCAAAGAAAATCTAGCTGGGGAAGGGGAGTTAGGGGCAGGGGAATGGAAACTAAAAAGTTAAGAGAAATTTAGGAAGGTAACAGCTCCCTAGCACATATGCTGGCAATTTGTAATTTCTCTATCACCACACAATAAGTTTAACTAATATATTTGAAAAACTACTGTACAAACATAGCCATCAACTTAAACATAGTTTGTTTTCTGATATTTACTAAAATTGAATAATTCATGTGTTAGAAAAGCAATCCCAAACAAACTTGCAGTCTCAGGCAATTATTAAAACCCACCCCGCCCCACTCCCCCTTTTTTTCCCATAGGTACAGTACTTTGCTAACTAAAGTCAATCTATTGAATAATTGCAAAACAACCATTAAATTTGGAATTTATACCAAATTCCTCAACAAATAATCTCTACAAGTTTTGACTGTTTACAAAACTTTTCACCAGTTACCGGAAACTACACATCGTCAAGAAAGATGGTGATAAATCATGACCTGATAAGATAATATCCCAGAGGCACTTCACTTTCAAATTTTCTTCCTTCTATATCAGTTGCATGAAAAATGAGGAAACACTCTCTTTCACTGTACTTTTTTTCATCCTCTCACAAACTAATCTGCCACTGCTTTGATTGCCTCTAACTAGACCAGGAAGTATCTAATTTGTATATTACTTGATGTCAACAAGCCCTGTGGTGAGCTTTCATAAAAATTAAACTTCCATTTGCCTATTTAATGTGCGGTAAGCCCTCCTGCTTGCTGTTTCCAATCTCTCCCCCCCCCCCCTCATTATTCAAGTTTGGAGACCTGATCAGTCACCTTGACAGCTAGCCCAGTGATGGGAGCATTTTTTCCGGCTCTCTGTTGATTATTGCTTTTCATACCTTTTCCAAAGTCAATAATTTGATTCATAAAAATTAAAAAACAGCTCCAGGGTAAAATCCATTGAAATGTGACCCCCAAGCCCCTTTTAATGAAGGAGACAGCTGTGAAGAATTTTCTATAGATTAATAATAGGATAAGCCTTGGAAGTCGAGAAAGCTGGTGACATCGGTAAAATGGACTATATATGCTTAATGTCAATTAAATCATCACTGAGGCCCTTAAAACATAAAATAGCTTCACTTTATGGAAGGACAAAATGACTTTCAACTCTAAACATTCTACATACATTAAGGTATTTCTCTTTGACAGCAGGGTTTTTCTTGTCAAGGGTTATACATTTCATAAGAAAGAGTGCAATGCTCTGTATGAACCATACTCAGCCTGTAAATCACATCAAAGAGAGGCAGTTTATCTCTATTTCTCATTTAAGACTATATCGATGTGTGCCCCTTCCATAAACAGTCTTGTTATTTATCTATCCATAGAGCAGGTCTGGACAATCCTTGTTATCTCAAGTCAACCTCCATTGCCATTGCAAAAAAATTCCACAAACAATTATATATATTTATATATATAACCAGAGTATAAAAGGAAGGTCCAAAACCAAAGCTATGGTCATGCTGTTTGTCTACTAATGATGTTTTCAAAAGAACTTGGCTTGCCAACTGAGTACATAATTCATTTGGACAGAGTTATTTCACAGAGGGGCTATTTTGGGACTGAGGGGTTAAGTTCACTTCAGCTTTGTGGTAAATTTTCAGTGGTAATGGACCCCAAGAAACTGATTATTTGCTAACAGCGGCAGAAGAAAAATGTGACTTTGGCTAATGCCATTGACATAAACCAATCAGACATTCATCATTTCACATGCCGCAGTAAATATTGTCTGATAAAATAAACAACACATTACACAAAAAAGCTCTCCATCTTTTTCAGGGAGGCTTTGATACGCCATCTCCTAAGATGCTTAAAACAAAGACGATTTATTGTTTTCTACTGGCTACCACTTAAAATGGGACCGTTTTCCCCCAGTTTTGATGGCAGTAATGGTGTGAGAAGAGGGTCCCTCAAAACACAGAACACACAGAAGTTGGTAGAGTGTACATGAAAATAGCATGTATAAACACAGCTGGGCACTGTCAAATACCTGATTCATTACAACTTACACTGTCAAGTGAGTTGGCTGTAGTGACCTAATGGGAACTAGTTATTTCACACCAAAAATGGTCTGCTTTTCATATGGTCTAGTCTATGGCACCATAGTTGAGACCTAACACTAAAACTCCTTGTCACCCCCTAACTCACCCCCCCCCCCTAAGCTAACATCTACAAGCTGTATGATCAAGTGATGTGCCACCATAGCTTCCAAGTGAAATAATATGTTCACAGATAAATTGAAATGGCCCTTTTATCGTTCTTTTTTTTACTTCTAGGCCACTTCTTATCATAAGTCAAACTTTATTATTTATACATGACAATAATACTCTTCCAACATTCAAAATGAGTTACATAATATACTAAAAGTGCTTGAAGTTAATCCCAACGATAGGATTCCATATACATTACCACTGCCAGCTTTATCTAGCATAATTTATTCTTCTATATATATGGCCTCTGATCATCATCACAATAATCACATCATTAACACCTAGCTTTATGAGTGGTCCTTTTTGTGCTCACAAGGTACCACTGAACACTGCACATGTTGCAATGTCCATCATGGTGAATTGAAGTATTGTTATATATAGCCTACATGACTGATAAATCGATACATATATATTTGATCGCAATATTTCGCGGCATCTTGCTAACTACTCTGGAACAACGGCAATCTTATAAAACGAACTCAACATTCTTCTCTCATCAAAGCCAAGCCAACTAAAACAATCAACAAATATTTCTGAAGAAAGTATTTTTCAAGGCAGAGTAAAGATTCCCACACTTGGATTACAACCCCTCACTTCTAGGTCAAAACTTTATTAGTCACCTTTCAAACAATGGTTGAGACTGAAAAAAATCTATTTCTAAGAAGAAACACATGGAGGGGATTTTCCTTTATGTCACAATTGTTAGTGACATCAGGGATCTTCAGTGACCCTATTAACACCCTTCAAACACCCCACTAACAGTTACAACAGCACCTCTCCTATAAATGCTTTCTTCCATCCAATCTGAATAAGGAACTGAACTGTTTTTTTTAAATTGCTGTTGTCCCTTTGAACACTTTACAACCAGCGCTGGATTGCCAAATAATGAAACATTTTTTGTTCACAGCTGATCCCCAATCTTTCCTCGCTCTCCCCTACATGTTACTTTTAATACGTCCCTATGTAAGTTATATCATGAGGACAATTTTATTTTCAACGTAGGTAAATGGATCTACAAATGTATTAGAAACATTTAAGGAAATAAATTGAAATACTGAGAAGGATAACTTGACATCAACACTTGAGCTGCTTTGTAGCTGCTAGACAACGACCTTTATAACAAAACATTGAATCTCTCGGGATGATTCCAGGATCAAATTTACTTGCAAAATCTGCCAAATTTCATATTACGTTGAATCATCGGATATAACATAAAGTTTTGTTTCATTCAACGTCAGATATCAGCTTGCGCATCATCCAATTTTCAAAGTCGTTTCTTTAAACCATTATCAAAGCCTCATACCTGCTTCATATGTCTACATACGTTATCTTATTCTGGATGGAGCAGGATAAACCCAAACCAGGTATGAGTTTTACCAGGGTTGTTATAATGTGACTATGTGATCTCGAGGCCACCATCTCCTGATGATTGGTATGTGACCACCTGCTGTTAAAACCCTTTAGACTCAAAGTGGTAATACAATTTTGACAAACCTGCATGCCATGTAACTGACTCTGTATTTCCTGTACGTGTATTGCCGTTTCGTGTTTACGTTTCATCTCGTTGATATGCTTTGCGATGTCCACCATGGATTCCAAAGCTTCTCTGATGGTCTCGTAGCCTTGACTTTCGGAATCGTAATGTTTGCACATGTCCTGCAAGTCAAGACAAGTGTCAAATGCTTTATGCAACCAAATATCAGAATAATTGTATTAAATTAAAAACTCAGTAATACCTCTTTTGTAAATGTTGTAAAGTTTGTTGTAATGTACTAAATTTTTTAGAAAATGACTTTCCCTTGAGGTTCTCATCAGGGTGGAGGCAAAATACTGGTTGTTTACGTATGAGCAGGAATGACCATCCCTGTATCACTCTTTTTCTTTTGTGGGGGTGGGGGTGGGGTGGTTGAGGAGAGGTGGGAGAAGGCAATACTGACAATGTTTGTTTGAGAAACAACAGACATTTTCAATATTTTCAGTCTTCCACTGGCAATATTTATAATTTTTCTTCAAGTATGTTTTGTAATGTTAGATACCCAACAATCTGTAATACAAGGCTAGAAGCACCATACTTTTTAAGTTGGGATTCTTTAAATTACACATCAATGATCAAAATGTCTGTGGAGAGCACAGAAGGGATCTTTACAAGGAAACATTCACTCTCAATAAGTGGGCATTCATGAGGGAAACAAAACGTTTATGTGAGCTGAAACATTTCCTTAGCAGTGACCTTCTGAGCATGCAGAAGCATTATCAATGTTTGATCACAAGTTAATCAAACTGAAACCATTTTCTTTTGTCAGGCTACAGATTTTTTCCCTCTTTTTTTTTGGAGTTGTGAGTTCTTAGAACAACTTTCAAAACTAGTCCAGCTAACAACACTCTCTGAAGTGTGTAATCAATAGTCACTATGTGCCTGCCTAATGATGGGAGAGTCAAACAATGGAATATCAGCTTTATCTGTTCTCCAAATGTGGTACACTTCCCCTTTCAATTTCTTAAAATATGATTGTTTGCAGATTTGTTCACATCTGACTTTCTGTTCCGGAGTTGCAGTAGGCATACTGTAACACCATCATGATAGCACGGCCATAGATTCCATGTAATGCAAATGGGGGTTGAGGGGGGGGGGGGGAAGAGAGAAGACAGTGCATAGATGTCCAATGTAAGACCAAGGATATGCATGAGGTCAGAATGTCCAGCTTTGGATTGAGACTGGGAATTAGGTCAGATGTCCGGTGAAAGATTGGGACTAAAAATCAGGTCTGCTCGGAAAATGGTGCCTTAGAGTAGTAGATCTTGCCTACCTCTGGTCCTCTGTGACTTTCATACAAAGAAATAATGATTAGCTGGGATTAATTGGAATAAATTTGAAAAATTTGCTTAGTGTTTTGAAGTTTTTGGAAGGGATAGCTATTTCTCTGACACTATTCAGAGTGTATTGTACTGAATATCATCAAGAAATTAAGGAAAACTCACAAAGCTACTTAGAGTGAATACCACTAACAAGCAACATCCGTAAAAGACGTATTAATTGATCTGTTTAAGTTCGATGGAAATAAAGACACTAATTAGAAGACGGTCTGGACTCACTTGAAAGAGAAGATGATACTTGAGAATTCTTTGGACTGGTTTGAGTAAGTAAGCACCAAGAGGTAGCCCGTGGCCTAAACTCCACTGGATCGCCCGGAAGTACCCAGATATGACTTCATTGTTGGCACATTCTGTCAGCACCTTCACAGCTTCGGGGTAATTTGTGCAGTACGTGGTATAGATACTGAAATTCTCTTCCTGAAGGTGAAAGGAAAAGATACTTGAAGAAATGATGATGACACTGTGTAGGAGGATAAACAGTACCTGATAAACCATCCGTAGTGATTGACAATCGATATAAACGGTTTGTTGAATGAACCTATTGGCACCCTCAAAGTCACTTTCAAGACATGACAGAGCTAGTGAGTGAGATTATATTCTATACAAGGTATTAAAGAGAGACTAGTATGAAACAATGCGATGTTCAACTTGTAACTGCAATAACAGATGGCATTAACATGCAATCACGAGCATTGGAATAAACTTTAAGGGTTTGAAGATATCTTTTCTTCTGTGCCTCCCACCCTCGTTCGTACAAGCACCACCTCGCTACCTCTCCCCTGACCAACTTCCCTCTGACTAAGAAAAGCAACCCTTTTGTTTATAAAGTCAAAATGGTAGTCCTGGTATTGTGACTATTAAAAAATGTATCATAATTGAATTCTGATCAAGTTACTTACACTTTCAAGAAAGCATTCCGCCAGATAGACTGGGTTATTATTGCACCGTTCTAGATCACCCAGAAAATCTCTGAAAGAACAAAATCGGGAGCAAAATGTTGATGTACCATGAAGATAAACGACATCACAAATTCTGCTGAAATGACCACATCCAAGGTGCGCCAACAAGGTATTATGAGCACTATGCGGCAGTGAAACTTGTCAAAGTAAGAAAAATAAAGGACACTGAAAGACTTACCATTCTGTGAGAGACTCTCAAACTATAAACACTCTGCAATGTGCTAGCACACAGTAAACAGTACAGCAATGTTTTGTTAAAATATATTTTATTGTGGACAGTTTTACTCTATTGCATGTAATTGGGACAGGGATGGGATTAGATGGAAGAGGGGGAGGGAACATGAAGGAGAGGG
>KN888250.1:19923-30837 GCA_000934455.1 Apostichopus parvimensis | reverse complement strand
CAATAAATTCAGTTGAATATTCTTCACAGTTTGTTTCTTTTTTGATGAAAACATTGATGCGTATATTTGTTCAGCTAAATCACAAAACATACAATGATTCAGTTTCCTGCTATTATAGAAAGCTCTCACAAAACGTTCAGGTGTACAAATGATACCACTTCAGAGATGCAAAAGTCCTCCCCATGCTCAAACACTTAGCCCACTTAAATCGAAACCCGTCATTATATATCCCATTCAAAAAGGTGGTTCGATAGAAATGTAGTTTTGTTATATATAGTTGCAATATAGATATAAATACATATTAGTATATTTATGATATAGGTCATGCCATAAATGTTCCTTTCTTCGTGATGTAGTTCAACTAGTGTTAGAAATGTCTTCACTGTATTGCTTTCTTAATAGTAAATGCTTGTAAGATTGTTATCTTTCATTGGGTGGCTGCAACAGGTGTAGAGTTGCCTGAGGCTATCTGACCATTAGCAGGACAGTCCAGATTATTTTGATTTAATGTATTAACTCATGTTGCTAAGGTTGTTAGCATCTGACCTTGCTCACTGTTTGTCCAAGCCAACATATGAGATATCATCCCTCATTCTAACATATGGGATTTTTAGTACAGGCTAATAACCAATGGCAGTTTGTACGGCTACTGCAAGAACTTGGACTAAGAATAGATGTAATATAGTTTTTAGGGGAAAATTTGCCAGTTGGCAGGCAGTCCTAGAGGCAGTGAAGTGTGACATTCGCCTTCAAGTTGAAGGCGACTTTCGCCATTTATCTGGGGCTGCCTTTTTTGGACACTGGTGTGCAGGGGAGGGGTGTTTCGTTTCGCTGCGTGCTGGTCGTCCTTTTGTGGATTTTTGATTGTTTGAGTGGGTTGTTGGGGGTTTGTCTCTGCAGGTCGGTGGGCGTATTTTACTTTTTGGCTCGCTTGACTTGAGTTTTCTTTGTTAGAATGGGATGTTTAGGTAGTGCCGTTTGGTCGTGACGTTTTGGATCCCGCAGGGCGGGTCACGTAAAAAACACATTTCGGAATGGTACAGCTAACATATGGAACAGGTACTGCAAACATGTGTGATGAGGCTCAGAGGTTAGAAAAAGTTTCAGTTTGGGTCACTAGCATGTCAGTCCAGACTTGAGAGTCTCAATGTAAGGGGATCTCTGACCTTTACATTTGAAGGTTGAGGGAGAGCGCAACTCCTTGGAGATAATGAGACAGATCCAAGATGTGAGGTTCTTGATCCTTTGATGACATTCTTTCTGTAAATTGTAACAGAGCATTGTTATATGTTGTAATGTTAGTGTTAACAAATAAAGTAGTAAATTGGCAAACTTTCCTCAGAACTGTCTTCTTCATCATTTCCTCCAGAGTGTAGTCCTCTAACTTCGACATCATCCCTGACATCCTGGTTGTATGAAAACCAACACCCTGGTCCCTGCCCCTCTCCAACCATTCTCCCTTCCCTTCCCCTCCCCCTCACTCCTTGAAGTAAAAGTCAATTTAGTATATTGCAAGTGACTTTGAAAGCCTAACATATATCTCTTTCCAAATGAAGACCTAACAGTGGCATGTAGTTTGCTATAGTTTGTTTTAAATGGACACGTATGTCGCTTTTGTGTATTGCAATTCATGAACATATTTCTTTTCTGTACTGTGATACAAAGCACAAAGCAGTCTTACCAAAACCTAAACAAATAATGATTAATTTTAAACGTAGGAAAAGTAATTAGGAACCAATAAATAATTTCCTTCTGCCCTAAGGCACCACCATAATGTAGCTCCTCCACAAGATTTTAGCAACTGTAACGCCAAGCACAGAATACTTCTCTTGAAATGTTATTTCCATAAATTCTATTGACCTTTTACAATTTAGCTTAAGGGAGTATTGCACCCCCTGCAGCTAAAGAGGCCAGACATATCTCCCCTATTTTTTTTTAATTTCATGTAACTTTCTTAGGAGAATTCATCACAAACTGAACCAAATAACCAACTATTGTGTCCCTGCATGAACTTATTTAAATGACTTCTCTCTGAACTCTGCAAATCCAAGTTTATTTATAAAAGGCATAAAAGGAGGAGGGATGAGCTAAAAACTTGAAATTTTGTTTATCTAAAATATGATTCACAGGGTAAAGCTTTCCAGGGTCCTAAATGTTTTCAAAAAATTTCGATATTTTTTCATTAGAGGGAAATTATACCCAGACTAGCCATAACAAGAACCAGTGGCTGTAAAAATGGTAATGACTGTCTGGAGAGTACCAATGGAATTTAGAGACAACTTAAATATCTCTCATTCAAAGAGATATATAATATGGGCCACAATAAAGGGACCCCCCCTAGACACTTTTCATTCCCTGGGAGAGAAATAGAAGAATAAATCAATGCAATGAATTTCCATAGGATCAACCAATGAGGGCACTCATAGATACTTTTGGATGGGAATACCATCAGTCTCCCAGGAATAAATATATACCTTCACTGATCTCTTGAAGACAGACAGGCAGCATCTACTTCATGAATATTTGACAAATGGTTTGTAGCCTTTCTTCTGTAACTTTCTTTTTACTATCAGTCACAAAGTGCACAACAATCACATGCATCCATGGGTTTATTTTGTAAAAAATTTTGAGACAATGTTTGAACAGACAGAGAAATATCTTTGTCAATTCAGTGCACATGGTAAAATTGATACTTTCGGTTAAGTTACATTTGTGTCAGGCTGAGAGAAAACAGTTCCATGTGTTTTGATGATGGGGTTTGTGTGTGAGTTTTGGTAAACATTGTCCAGCTTATTCTGAATAGGCATGTACAAACCTAGTGGCAGTTGTATTATGGTATACTCTGTGAATAAACTGCTTTTTGAGACTCACAATCACAATTGTACTTATAAGATGATAGGTCCATCTCACCATGGACCTATCTATTCCTTACTTTGATTTTACTCTTTGCTCTCGCATAATCATCTCTACTTGTCCCTTCTCCCATCCTCCACCATCCCCCCCCCACAGTCCCCCCCCTCCCCTCATACTCTCAGTACCTTGCTATTCTGCAAGCATATGAAAATCATCCGTTAAATCCAGCATGCAATAATGTTACCATCCTGCCATGTACCAAACATTCTATCAATAGACGTAATTTCTTGAAGAGAAGAAAGGTACAATGTTTTCTTTCCAAAATTCCTTGAAGGTAACTATAAATGATTATGAATGTATATAACTATATATACCACCAAAGTGCACAATATAAATATTGTTTAAAGATTTCATAATTCTGCATAATGGAAGCATACAAATCCTTTCTCTTTTATAATAGCAAACCTACACAGACAAAGGTTACAACCGGGCTTTCTTTCCCACCACATAAACCTGCTTTGGGAAATTGTGGTTAAACTCAAGGATTGTGAATATAAAAGTTTTGAACTGTGGTAAACACAGTCATATTGGGTGGTTATAATCCTGTCTGATACCTTGGACTGTGACTGACAGGAAACATTCTTGTTGTCACTCTGATATCAAACTAAACAGCAAGTATGTTTAGCAAATACAGCAAGAGATGTGTTATTTGAGTTACTGTATATGTGTTTGTCTGTTTACATGATTGCCATGACAACATGAAACAAGCAATGCTATATATACATTAAATACACACAATGATTATAATATGACATACTCTAAAGAGTGAACGTTACAAGATCACTACTAGAGAGTAGAGACAAAAGTCCTTGTAATCTTGTTAATTATACCAAATTAAATAAAGTTGCAATCTGACTAAAACAACCCAGGCCTCTTTATTCCCCCCCCCCCCTGCCCCCTTACCTTTGATATTTTGAGAGAAGATATAAACTAAATAAAACACTGGCTGTATTGTGAGTCTATTGTCTGACTGTCCACACAGTCAAATCTGAACATTTGACCTTTGGATCCAAGGTTCATAACTTGTAGTTTTAATGACTTTCACACAGGATGTGATGTAAAAAACTTATCAGCCATTGCATAATACTTTTGAATGGAATATTCCTGTCCAACAACAAATCTCTGTAACAGGTTATTGAATGTTTGGGGGAAGTTTGTGCCATCATCCAAAAACATTTTTAGCAGATTTTACAGAACTGATTGGAAACCACTGTTTAAGAAAAGCCTGTGATCTTGCAGACTTCAAGCATACAAAAGTTGGTAACATCTTAGCACTGTGCTTCCTCCCCCCTCCCCTCTCCCCCCCCCCACTTACCCACTTACC
The DNA here is from genome assembly GCA_000934455.1 of Apostichopus parvimensis. NCBI lineage: Eukaryota > Metazoa > Echinodermata > Holothuroidea > Aspidochirotida > Stichopodidae > Apostichopus > Apostichopus parvimensis. Next base: position 26,600 of record KN888250.1, on the reverse strand, counting down.
AACTTCACTTCCTCTTCCTTCCAATCCTAAACATTATGAAGGCTTACTGTAACTACAAATTCCAATTAGACTTGGGTGCATATGTAGAATTGAGACAGGTAAGGTAGGTGCGTAGTATATTAAAATATTCCTGAATGTCTGGAATTTATTTCAAGGCGTAAAGAAATTTACCCACAAGAAAGTGATTTCCCCCCCCCCCATCCCTCCCCTAAAGGACAAACAAAAGTCCCAAACAAAGACTGGCTTTCACTCTTTTGAGAAAAAAAACAAATCAGCTGAACGAGATACATGGAGACTGAATCTACACCACCACCACATCGGATTTGTGAAGTTAACTTTCCAATTAGAGCCCTGTTTGTGTCATTGAAACTTTAGCACATTAGCAACCGGCATAACAGCCGCAGGATAACAGGGTTCAAACTGAAAATTAAAACTCACGAATAATACTATTCAATAGTGCAGAATTACAAGAATGTTTTGACTATAACCCTATTGTAGTCAGTGGATTACTGACTCACAAAAACATTCTCTCAGATGGAGCAAAATTTTAAAGGAACAGTGTTTTTTTTAAATGTTCAAGGTATTAAAAGAATTTGAAAACCCTCACAGTTACAGTACTTATGATGAATTGAATCTTACCCTAGTATTGCAAAAACACACTGATGTATGTAGTCGCCTAAAACTGGCAGTGCCAGATAATTACCAAAGTAAACAACTTTTTATCTGATTTTATCGACTGTTTAGTAACCGATAGAACTGTTTTAGGGGTATTCAAACATAAGATTAATTTCTCACCTAGGTAACATATCATACTGTAGATACTAGATAAAGAAATAGTGGGGTGATAATATAACTATGCACTATGCAATCATTGGACATCTCTTGAGATTTCAGACTATAGGTTAACTTGTCCAGACTACATACCTAACGGCACAAAAGGCACAAACCACCTTTGTTAAATCTACACATGAGAAACAGATGAAAACAGATTCCATGAACAACAAAGGTTTCGGTATTACTTTCCCCATTCCTTCCCCACGCACCTCCTCCCCCCCCCCACCAGCCAAACAAAATACCAATTTGTTAGAAATTCAAATAATGGCCGTTTATGTTCAAAATGCGGCCGACCTTTTAACTACTGAGCCCTTTCCCTCATTAGATATCATATTGTCAACAAATTCAACAGCCCCCAATGTCTAAGAAGCATATTTGGATTTTCAGAAGCACAAGCAAAATGCTTTTGAAAACTTTTAAGCACATTAAAATTTAAAGGCAATTAACAGATGACCTTTCCCATCCAAAACAGGCAATCTAACACAACTCAAAGCTGCCAAGGTACAGCAGACAGATATATTACAGCATATAGGCACCTGTAGACTGAATAATGGAACATTTGGCTGTACATCAAATTTCATACCAGCAGTGTACATCTCATTAACCTTGAAGAGTGGATAGAAGCATCCCCTTTAAGTCATTAGCAATAACCAGTCAAATGTTTTCTGTCAGCATTGCTATCCATCAAGATAATCTTAACTCTGAACAGACAACAGAGCTTCAAACTTGGGATGAAATCCTATTGATGTGTGTGTGTTCCTTAATTTGATAAAGCTAATCATCTGATGATCATGTGACCATTTCTAAAACATGCGAGTTAATTGCCTCGGGAAATCAATTGATACAATCATTAGAAGACCTAGGAATGTTCCCATGGAGGGAACAGTCCGTACATTCACATACTGATATATATCAGGGTATAAACAGGCTAATAGCTCAGCAAAATCTTGGGCCTTTTCATCGTGGAGAATTTTCTCCCTCTTTGTGTGACGAATTAGAAGAGGTACAATGCCAAAAGGATCTTGAGGGTCTTCTTCACTAATAATGTTCTTGACAACCTCAATTGAGGTTGTACCATCTCGGGGTCCTCGTAAGGAAAAACTCTCCGTTTGACACCAGTGGGGGGGGGGGGGGGGGGGGGGGGGGGGGGGGGGGGGGGGAGACCAATGAGTCGAAACATTGTTTGTAAGGCGGAGGCATATTGCAATGTATCAGAAGTACAGTGGAAATAGGAAACAGACACACTTTGATTTCAAAAACCTACACGATATTAAAATGCATTCTTTTCACAACTTCCTTTTTACTTCAATACAGTAGAGAGAAAATTAATGCAGGGGCAAAATGTTTTGATGAATCCTGAAATATCTTAGTATAATAGTTAGGTAACTATGGGTACTGAATTTGACCATGCCAAGACATTCTTATTATTTCAAAATTTCAAAAGTTCTAAAAAATTAACATCTGTGGATAGAAAGGTGAAAGTTATATGATATCAAAAGTCATTGTAAAAACGCTCTTTCTCCAGCCTGTAAATCTATTCTCCCAAGAATATTCTCCCAAGCAATGACTACAGTTAATACAAATTTTCAAAATGTTTAGTCTAAAGCAACAACAACAAAAAATACTAACAAATATTGAGTTAAGCTTTTAAGATATTGTGATCATTTTGGCATACTTAGCAGTTTTGGAGACACTTTATAGTCAGTCCCCCCGTAAGAAATTGGAGAAATAAATTCTGGATGGCATGAATAAGCCTATATGTTAACAGGTATGTTAGTACTTATGTAAAACTGTTAACATACTGCTTATCTACTCCTGTGTGGGTAAAAAGTATAAGTTAAGAGGGCTGAGGGCCTGATGTTTCCATCCTGGTAGGATCTTCATTAAATGCAAACTGAAACAAAAACAGATGAAGGAACACATTTTTTTAAGCTAGAAGAACTGAAAACTAAATTGGTTCACAACCATGATGAGGCGGTAAAATTTAAATCTACCACTCAAGCACTCGCATGAAAAATTTCAAAATTTCAAATTAATTGATATTTTCACTCACTTGTTGAAAGCATAGATTTCCCTCAGATTACAAAATAGTATATTGAACTTCCCTTCCGTGAGGGGTGAAAAGTTGTTGTCCTGGATAGGTTTCAAATAAGACTGGTAATATAAAGGAAAAGAACAAACAATTAGGTTTGAATAATAAGAAGATCAAGTTCAATACAAACAGTGATTATTAACATAAAATGTCACAAATATCTGGTCTCATGACCAAAGTGTTATTCAATTTCTTGATTAAATAGATTCAGAGGCCATTTACAGTAACTCAAAAACCAACTGTACATCTATGCGCTCTTTTACATGTAGTATAGATATTATGACCTCTCACAAACTGACCTCTGACTCTTACAAGGTAAATTTCATAGTTGCTGTGTGTGTGTGTGTGTGTGTGTTTAGTTGACAATTTTGGAATTTGTTTTTGATAAACCTATCAGGTACTCCTCAAATAAGACTGCAAATGATCAAAGATGACAAATGTGGGTCAGTAGCAGGGGGGGCACACTTCTAAAAGCTTACCTATTCTTGTGTGAGTGTTAATTATGGCAAATATAGGAAACCTGGGCATTGTTTGCATGGAGACAGGAAAGAGACTTAAGGGGAAGTTGGTTGTAACATAAGAAGAAAGATCAGGTCTCAGGATATGTAAAGTTGATAATTGGTGTTTTCTAACATCATCCACAGTAATAAATTCTCAGTGCCTGTGGTGACTGAACATAACTGTTGGGGTTTCCCTTAAAGGGTGTGAAGACTCCCGCAAAAAGAAACATCTAATGCCGGTAATTTGACCTAGTTTCGAATGAGGTGTAACAGAAGTGTTAAACACCACCATCGATCCCAGAAAATACACACACAGCTTGCTACCGTCGGTAATTAGACACTAGTGTACAGTCAGTACATACAGCTGCGGTCAATACCCACAGAAAAGTATACAAACAATACAGCGATGGACATCTCAGGTCCAGCTAAAGATAACAATTAAGGTACATCACGTTTCATTACTGTCTTGCATTTTGTAGCGACACGAACAAAGCGTCACTTGCAAGCAACAGAAAGTTAACTTTTTCAGATGGTCGCACCCGGTTTGGGGCAAGTCTTCAATGCCTTTAAACCCAATGGATTCCTATATATCGATTGCACCATAACAGATCTACATATCCCATCATGATTTAACCCTCCCTCCATCTTACCTCTATAATTGCAGCTAAATCACTGACATATTTATGTTCAGTTTCCACCACCTCCTGTACGATTCTGTCCAGGTAGGAGATACCCTCCGTCTGGTTCACCGCCTTGTGACTGTGATGCGAGGGAGATGGTGGTGGCGAAGAGTGTGGCGAAGGGGAAATGTCGTTAAGGTTCAGAGTCAAGGCTATGGGAGGATTGATCCTGGAGGACTTCCTCTGTTTCAGGGTTGATGTCGCTTCGTCTTGAACTTTGTGAGAACTGTCCACGACGACAAAGTCTGCCTCGTCCATTAAAATTTCGGCACTGGCCGGTCTGCTATTTCTCTCTTTAGTCCTGTCGCGTAAACCTACTCCGTTACTTTCCGTGCTGGGTCTCATATTGCGTTTCCTCTTGGAGACGAGTTCCTTCACAGTGCTATCAGTTTCATCCACGGGCATTATTTCAGACTCACCTGCCCGTTGTGGGTTTTCCCCAAACCCATTCATCTCCATGTTGAAATTATTGTCAATGTGTTTCCTTTCCAAATAAACCTGCTCCTCCAAGTTCTCCGGAAAATTTTCTAGAGAAATGGGGTTCTCCGCTTTTTGATATTCGAATCCTGTGATATTTTTTCCTCCCTGCTGCTGGACACATCCGTCTGGCATCATACTGCCTGCACCGTTGCAAAGGCCATCTACATCGTTCTCTTTCGGGCTGATTCCTTGGAGAATCTGTCGTCGTCGTATCGAATCTTTACCGATTACTGCGTCAAATAGAGTCAAGAGGCTTGGCGCTAGGTCCATAGACGACTCTGAATACAAAAGAAAAAGGCAAAACTTACTCCATTAGAATTGAAAAAAAAAAGAACGTTAAGTGATCACAAGGAATCCTGAAGCTAGTTTTCTTTTTTATTCTTTTCTGTTTGCTGATAATTTCTTCCTACTATTTTGGTTCTTCTTCTGTTGTTATCTATTCAAATCACAACGTTCCTTTGCAAGTTTAAGGCGACCATGAGAAACCTCTAGCCTCGCATAGCTGATATCGTCACCGATGGACTGACATGTATTTACATTCATTCCTAAAACAGTAATAGACCCTCCCGACAGGAAGTACTTGAATAAAGGAGGAAACATGTTGATTATTACAAGTGAAAGTAGCAAATGATGGCATCCATTGCTTTCATAACTCTATTTCTGTTATGCTGTGATGTAAAAAATACAATAGACAGACAAAAGCAAAACAAAAAATGGAAGCACAATACAAACAATGCACATCACAATTGATTATTCAAATACAAATTATGATGCTTCCGTGAAAGGGATTGATTTTTTTGGGTCTCTTTTTCTTTGGTTTTCTAGAGTGGCCAGTTTCGTGAATCCTCCCCCTCCGGTTTTTTAATGTCAATAAACTTCAATTTGCTCAAAAGAATTGTCATCATTCATATTATCCACATTTCCATTCTGTGTACAAAGTTATGACGACATTTGCATAGCGTGAGAAATGACATAATTAATGAGGACATTTTGTGCTTAAATATGTCCATCCACACATGAAGAGATTTCAAATTGAAAGTAAAAGCAATAAAGAACAGCTGACCGGGTAATTACAAGAAAAAAACAAAAAAAACATTATAAGCAAATTGTCACCTACACCTAAGGGGCTGGAGTCAGCTACATTAGGTAACATTGAGTAACCATTATTGTGTCATGATGAATAATCAGCAAAATAAAAGTTTAAGCAAAAACTAGTAGCGACCACCTTGAGTCAGAATACTCCAAACACAGGAATCTCTCCCCTTGCTCTGTATGCACAACAGATCCAGTGTCAAGTGACCTTAGTATATTAATAAACAGGAAGTCATGAATCTTTTCTCACCCCCCCCCCCTATATTTATCATCAACCTATTTTTTCTTTGACTTCTAGTACTTCTTTTCAAAAGCTCCTTGTAAGAAACTTCAGGTTTTATCAGCAGTAAATATGGGCTTATCAAGCCTTATGGCCAGCCTGAGGGTGACACAATAGGAGATTGTAGTGTGGGACATGCATGTCAGGAGGTAAGAAAGATAAACTGCTTGACCTTATCAGCCAGACAATAGGGAGCACTTCACTCTTTGATGTGAAAGGGTTTTTTTTTTTTTTTCATTTCCTGTTTCCATGTCTAGGAAGAATAAACATGTGGATCAGGAGCTACTGTGCCAGTAGAACCATGGAGGTAAAAACAGAACTCACAGCCGAACTCTCCTGAGTGCAAACCATTATCACAGGGAGGCTTTATTATATACAGTTATTGGAGTCAGACTTGGTACCATAGTATCATGAGACATTTTACACATGTAAAAAACAAACGTTTAATAGTGAACCATGTTATCTTAAAAATCAATCCATATAAGCATCTATATACTGTCTACATCAGTAAGTAATGGGGAACAGTTCAAATGCCCCAATGCCCCCACTCCCCAATCCCCCACCCCATCTGAGCCACCATCATCTGTCCAAAAACTTAACAAGTTATAGGACACAATTATTTTGCACCTCCTTAACTTTTTGGTGCCCCTCCAACTCATAATTCCTGGCTACAGGTTTTGGCCCAATGTATATTTGTATATTATTTTTTATATATATTG
>KN888249.1:0-10167 GCA_000934455.1 Apostichopus parvimensis | reverse complement strand
TTGGTTAGGACTCCCTCTGTTGTTTAATTGCTTGTAATTGACTAATCTCCGAGATGGAAATTGCGTAAAACGACATAGGTTGATACCATAGACGGATTGTTCCAAATTAAGTCACTGCTGATGGTTTCTAGTATCAATATAACCTTTAGAAGTAAACTTGTATTCTTCAACGCCAGAGTGGTGTAATGAAAACTCATTAAGGTCATTTCAATCATTCGAATAATACATCTAAAAAAAAAGAATCCGATTCTATCAGTATAAAATTACAATTGCCTCAGTTATCGCTGACTGTTGTGATTCCAACCAAGGTTAATGTTAACAACGGATACAGTATTATGAAATTATTCAAAAGTAAAATTATCAAATTAGTAGCAGAAGAAGACCTTATACTTGTAATTTGGTCATTTAACTTCCTTTTTCTTCTCATATTACCAGTAACTAAGCAGCTTTTATTTGTAAATGGAAATTATTCAAAAGTAAACTTCTCAAATTAGTAGCAGAAGAAGACCTTATACTTGTAATTTGGTCATTTAACTTCCTTATTCTTCTCATATTACCAGTAACTAAGCAGCTTTTTTTTTGTGAAATAAAATCATTCTTTGAAACATATCTGAAAAGTGAAAATGATTCTATTAAACGAGCGTTATAGATTCCTTAATAAATATACAACGTATAAACGACGAACTTTTTGTTCCTGTGTCATATTTTGTCTTGTAGGTTTTTTAAATCTTATTATACTTTTAGCCTTTGTAGCGATTTTGGAGCCTGGGGTCCAGTGTGCGAAATCCGCAGGGAGCTCAATCGTGTTTTAGTTTTTTTCTTGTTCTATCGTAGCGAGATGAAAGCACAAAGTCTATAGGGGGCGACGCTCCAGGAAGTAGTTAGATTTTAAGACATTTCTTGTTCTCTCGTAGTGTCTTTACAGCACAGAAACACATGTCAGAAAGAGGAATTATATTTCTGTGGAAGGTATTCCAAGCCCGGAAGGTGTAGTGCTTTCTACAGCACAGAAATACCTTCTGTAGATTCCAGTCCAATTGGAATGTATTTGTAGGGAGTGCAGGAAGCGAAAAATATGAAGGTTTAGTATTTTTGTTAGCTTACTAGTATCCAAATAAAGGCAGTTTGGGCGTACGTGAGAACGTTCAAGTGTTTTTTTTCTTCACCGCAGCCGAGTGGGGGAAGGAGCTGGGCTGGACGGGGGAATCAAATCATCTTGATTGGCACTTTTGCCTCCCTACCTTTGCTCCGCCACTGCATATGAACGCATAAGACCTCGTGGGATCGTTGTATCTAACTCTTTCCATGTAGGGACTCGATATAATGCTGACTATTAGCCTACACCTGAATTGTATGTTGGTATTAAATACATGACTTCCACATGTACAGCACAGGACTGAATCATCGTGTTTACTCATGTATGGATATCATTTTCGTCAGCTCTGCCAATAATGAGACCACATGAGAGCTTTGATATAGCTTGTTATATCTCCAAGATTTCAGACGACAATTTATTAAGCGTGGAAAGGCACATTCTCTGTTGTCTCTTTGTCAGTCTGTGGCGACTTCCTCGTTTTGCCAAATTCCTTTTAAGATTGAAAAGTCGGGAAATCATAAATATCTGCCTACTCCCCCGTCGCACATGTTGATAGCTTGCTTCTTTACGCGAATACAGTGTTTCCTATTCTTTGATACAGAAATCCGACTCCTATGCTGCACTTCAGTCACATACGGGTCCATTTCTACGAGAAATGTTATCTTGAAGAACGAGCGCAAGTATATCTGTTAAATGTTAATTGCGAGTATAATCTGAAAACATCGCTTATTACAGAATCGTTTAGTATACAAATAATGAATGGTTATGAGTGCAATAGTGCAAATATTAGTTCTCTAGCAGTTTATGTGGTAGTTACGTCATACGTCTACCTTGTATTAGTTACTTAGAACTTCCCAGTTTAAATGTAACCCTATTCGGTATTGTATTTTGCAACTTGATCGATTAGTTCGTTCGCTTGGGATATATGAATTACATTTCTAAAACTATGATTGTGTCATTATTTGAATGCAACAATGGACATTACATGCCAGCCATAGAAATTGTCTTACTTCAATTTCTATGATGGCCAACACAGATGTTCCTGCACGGCTGATCGGTGAAAGGGAAAGTTTACAATGTCTATCGTGGGCGCCCTTTATTAATAAGGTTAGCCTTGTGAACGGTCATTGTGCAGCGACTTCCGTTTCACAACGGCTGACTTCATATGTTCGTAGTGTAACTTAGTCCAGAAATGTTGTTGCAATATTTCTGCCATTTTCTTTTGGCCCTTTCATTGGACCGACTGTAGTGAATGGTCAAGCAACGTTGAGAAATATAAGCAAACAAAAACGGCAATTTGCTTCATAATGACAATTGTACACTGTTATTGGCTAAGACTACGAGTACAGGGGCTGGGAAGAAGTCTCCGGAAGTTGTCTTTCAGACACAAAAATACAAGTCAGAAAGAATCATTACTCTCAATTTCTCTGTAGTGTATCTCAAGCCTTAATGTCATCGGATGGTCCAAGTGTCAAAGCCCCCGGAAGCTGCAAATTTGTTGTTCATTCAAACGAATTTAAAGTACAAAAATACTGACATGTGAAAGACAGAGGGTTTTAAATGTCTCTGTATTTTATAGGCCTGGTGGGGTGTCCAGGGGCAGAGTCTCCGATACCCTTAGCATTTGGCGATCGCTTCTCGGCCTTGGCTAAGATCATGTGTAGTATCTGTTCACTTTCGAGGGGCATGGTGATACACACCCGACGATGATCACACTGTCACAGTCCCGATGCAAGGGGACTGGGGCTGAGAGCGGATCAGTCGTTCGGTAGTTTGGATATGCATGGTTTTCGTGCCCAGGTTCTTTCCTGGGCGACTTTTTCTTAAAAAGTAGCATTTGGCGATATTTTGTGTTCTCTTGGAACGACTTTAAAACCGCTAAACTACATGTCAGACAGAGAAATTCTTCTAAAATATATCTGGAATGGATCAGAGTTCTAAGCTATCGTTCAGGGGGTAAAATAGGGACCGAGTAACTGTGCGTTTATATACTTTAACGATTTTAAAGGACAAAAACATATCTCAGTAAGAGAATTTTAGTTCTCTGGAATGTGTTCTAAGCTCTTGTGGAGATCCTGGAGATTTCGCTGGCTGGAGCCTTTGCAAATATTTCTCGTTCTGTAGAAGTTACATTAAAGTACAGAAATACATTTTAAAGAGGAATTCAAATTTATTTGGATTGTATTTAACTGAAAGCCCCGACCGGGACGCTAATATTTTTTTCCCAAACTGACCTGACGCTGAAATTATTTCCTCGATTCTGATTGGCTCTCAGCGAGCCAATAGGTTTCCGTACGTATAGGTTATAAGGCTATATACAACTAGTTAACAAGTTAAAGGACACAGACATATCGACAAATGCCTTTTTTGTGTACACTCACTGGCTGGCACACACTCGCTCGCCGTCTTCATGGCCACTGCATATTCGACTAGGCCTATCATGATTCATTGACTGAATACATTTTGAATTTATTTATTATAAAACTAAAAGTATCGCAACTCCGAATGTACACAAACACCTCGGCTACATGTATTCAATTACAAATGCACTGTGTTTTATTGTGTTGTATACTATACACAGTACAGAATCGAGGAAATAATTTCATTGTCAGTTCAGTTTGGGAAAAAAATATTCGCGACCGGGACGCTCTTGCTTTTTCATAGCATAATATTACCCTTGGCATCGATTTGGACCGACTTGAGATGACTTGAGACCGACCTGAGGGGGTGAAGTGACACCCTACAACCTACCCCCACCCCTGTATGTACGCCTCTGTCATCCGTACACGTATGAACTGTCTGTAATGGTGAGTATAATGACATGGCGCTCTATATTTTACCTTTGTGTAAATGTAAAATTACAATTTATTACCGTTTTATATCAAATACCATACATCGGGACAAATTGCATTTTCATATATTGCAGGGGTTATTTAACATTTTGTAGGTAATATTCTCTCGTTATTACATTTTTTTGCTGAATTAGGAAAAACTCATCGCGATATTATTGAAGAGAACTTTGTATTAGAAGAGCTGTTATTTAACCGTAATTAATGTCTTGAATTCACGGCACAATGTACCCTTTAAAATCGTCGCGCCGATTAACAAAAACCGCTGTTTAATTACGTATTAGGGCAGGAATCATGGCTGCAGTGTAGCAGCGAAAAACAACGATACCGAGACAGGTATTAAATGACAAAGAGTAGACTATTAACTGTGGCAAGATAATTTAATAATCGAGGTGTCTTTACTAAGAACGTTTAACATCAATTTGAACAGACAATCAACCAGTCAATTATACAGCAACTGCAGGGGACATCTCAATTGTTATAGTTGATGTTTGAAATTCGCAATCTGCAGATTCGACCTTTAATGGAATCGTGAGGTCCCTGAAAAACGTTTACAGTATAGACAAAACCATTTTAATTTATCGGCATTCACTGTTTCTAAGTGTTAAGAAATTTTAGGAAGATGACCTAGGTCATCTTCCAGCCAGCTGGCACCGGTCTGACGATATATAGTGATGATACTTCATATTGTAGCGTAGCCACTTCGTAGAAACTTTAAACGGAAATGTTCCACCGTAATAGACATTTTAACGGAACTGTTTCATGTTCAATGAAATAACATAGAAGCTCCAAAATAAATCACGAAACACAACTATTTAAGTTGGTTTCTATTTATTAATGCAAAACACTGACTTTAAAGGCTAAATAAGAACAAGCTACCAAGAACTGACTGAACAATAACTAACAGCTGACAACTTACAACTGACAACTAACAACTGAACAACTGAACAACTAACAACAAACAAGTAACAAGTAGCAATTCACAAGTAACTCAAAATCAATGACTACATCCCTTTTTTAAACACAAATCATGTTCAGGTATACTGACCACCAATCTTAAACTAATCCTGCTGTCTTCGCACCCTTTCACAAAGAACGAGATAAGCGCAAGCATGAAGTTAAATTTTCCTGGGCCAAGGAATAAGATTAAAGCATACATTAAAACTTTGTCAGGTTTTTAAATCAAGATAAGCTACTCAGATGACACGTATACATATAGCTCATTTGTTTTCAATTCACACTTAAAGATTCTCAGGAGTATAATTATAAAGACTACATAAGGCTCTCAAATTACTGTCATCTAATAATACAATGGGTGAAAAGAAATTTTTGTGAGAAAATCTACTTTCTCACTACCCTGAAATCACTACAATATCAATTTTATATGAATTATTTAATTTTGCAAATCAATCCCAGGTAGGCTATGACCTCTGGCATACTACCGGTATCAAAATGGAGGAGAGTTTAACGAATCGAGTAGATACAAGATAACATGGGCTGATAGTCATGAACCAAGCACGATTTTGGGAAACTAACTAATTTTCTTATTTAACGATGTCAATTATATAGGTTCTATCTTAATACCAATGTGCACATTATAAACACATCTATATATTGGTTGGCTGTTTGCATGCATGCGTGTATGAATGCACACTTTTATATAAGGATTATATTCGGACGGCTGGCCACTTTAATAAAAAGAGAATGTGTATGCTTATATCGTCATAAGTTTAAGTATAATCCATAATGATATATAGCACAGATAAATTCACATATATAGTTTTAGTTTTATTATAAGAATCAATTAAAGTGAGCAACTCTATTTGTATCAATGTGACAACAAATAAGAGATGATCATTTTCCACAACATCCTTGTTATTTGTATATGATGACCTAACCTATATTACCGTCACATACAAAATTTAGACTCATGAAGCTGTTATTTCACCAATTATTGGGGATAAGAACAAGCTCATCTCTTATACATGCCATTAAGGGGATGGGGAGGGGTTAATTTCATACCATTGTCACGGACCATTGATTAGTGACTGAATAGAACTTCCAGGTAATAGAGACATGCCTGCAAAACCTATAACCAACTGTTAACAACACATATAATTGAAACTGTGTAGGACGCAGTGACTGATAATGTACCATCATATTTTGATATCAGTTATCAGATTTTTTGTTTCTTTTGAATTACGATCGCCTCCCAATCATTTCTTAGCTTTTTTTTTCCATCCACTGTCACCGACAAATCTGGTTCACTCAGACGTTTTAGAATATCTTCAATTACAGTTGAAGAATTGTTGAAATGAAAATATACCTCTTTCATAAGAAAATCAAACAACATTTGGCCGTCTTTATTGTTGCTATCGAAACATGGCGTAATATCAAGGAACGATTCAACCCTGGTGGTCTCGAAGGGAATGCTGAGTGTCTTCAATATCTGTTTGATGTCTTCGGCGTTCTTCTGGTTAAAGAAGTTTGCATCAGGCAACTGGCACCGCTTCGGAAACCGCCGGACATCAGAATAGTCTGCAATAGCCAATGGAAAGTATTAATATCAAATTAATTAAAAATCAATAATTAATTAACAAAACAAGAATGAAAACTAACGATGGATGTAACGAATCAAGGTCAGGGCACTATTTTGTTTTAATGGAAATCTCGCTAGTGGGGTAAATTATGTAGGGGGCCCATTTCCTCTCGAAGAAAAATGTGGTACATTGTGACTATTGTTTCTGATGTATGTTGTATTCGTAGCCGAACATGGCACAATGGTTCACATAAAAATCATTACAAAACCGCAAACTACGAAGATTAAAGTTATTCTCTATATACATGTTCTACTACATTACATGTTCTAACAGCGTCCAACTGTGATGTCCAAGATTTCAGCAATATACAAAGGATGAAAAATAATAAATATCAATATTCACTCTTGAAAAACATTTCAATCAACAAAGGACAAGTAAAGTTCAAAACATTAAAGTGACACTAGACGGGAAAGTGAGGGCGTTAATGGCCTAGTTTTTAGGATCCCCTCCCCCCCTAAAATCAAATGCTAATCTGCGACTCAACGGTAAAGCAATTTATTGGTTAATATAAATATCCCGGTGGCCTTCTCCTTCATGTCTTCTGTAGGCTATGGATGAGTGAAGTTTAATGATCTATTGCGGATAATATTACTGTGAAATATGCAAAAACATGTCGAGTTTTGGTCGAAATTCATCATATTTATCCGCCTTTGTATTGGGCATAAACAGAGTGACAAAATTGTTTAAACGACATGTCGTAATGTTGGGAACACACTAATTACTCATCCATATACATTCACGGGAGTACCGTATGAACTTCCGTGATACACTACTATCACACAAGTGTTCTCTCGACAATCATGGCAATAGTTATGGACATTCAACCACTCAGCCTGTTGACGAGTAATCACTTGACCAATAGTCCCATGTTAAAGTGCGATACACATGGAGAAGGTTTTTTTATCTTCGTAACCACATCTGTGGTTAAGCCTATATATAGGGAAAGAGACATAGCTTTACCCGCAGACAATATCAAAAGGAGAATACCGCCATCCTCTAAGCAGGCCAGAAACTCTTTGATGGTCTCTTCCATATTTGGCATATAATACAGCGCGTGGATGCTGGACACAAAATGAAACTTGGTGCTTGGGATGCCCGTGAGTGTAAGATCATCGTAATACTGTTGCCACATCGTTTGGCTCCAGTGCCATTCCACCGAGAGAAAACTCTCCTCCGCTGCCTTCTCTTTGAACCTATCAATGTGCGATAGCATGGGTTCAACAATAGTGCTGCTAACGTCAGGAAACTTTCTCAATATGCATGAAATGAGTTTACAATCCATAAAACCTGAGCACAAACCGGAAACATAAAGAGAACGAAACAAAAGACAGAGAAACGATTGTATAAATATTCGTGGTTACATGTTTATGAACAAATTAGTAACATCATCTATCAATTTTGAGTAATAGCTATCTTAGCCTCAAGCTGACGAATCTCTTGAGTTAAGCATGGTCCTGTAGGGTGAGCTAATACAAACTGAACGGTGGATATTTTTGGTGCCAATTTGGGATTGTTCTTGCAATCTTCCAATGCTCACAAGACCACACCGCCATGCTGCGACAACACTCGAAACCCTGTTCTTATATTTAAACCCATCAGAACCTGGAGATCATTGGGCAAATATAAATGCTCAAGGTCACCGAAATCGGAGTGAGGTTGGGGCAGGGGGAGGGGTAGAGGCGGGGTAGTGTCGCAAAACTTTAAAAGTGCACCTTATTCTTCAAGATACCACTTTTTCTTTAAAAGATATAGTATACGAAGGATCTATTTTTTGGTAATTTTTGATGTAATTTTGTGGTTTGCCCCCTTAAGTCAAAACTGACATGCCCCTGCTGGCCCTCGATATCTGTACCCCCGGTCGCCCTCTGTTTGCCCCTTCTATATCCCACAGGAACTTCGTTTGATAATATGTTAAAACATCGGAGAGTTGTTAGGGCTTTAATCAAACTTGATAGATGTAATGCAGGACAGTGTGTGACATCTTCACTAATGGTGAGGTGCATGATATCTTCTCTCTTGCTTCCCTTCACTGTCCTCTGCTCTCTCGTCCCTCTTCTTCTGCCCTCATCTAATCGGCACTCGTCTGTGTCGGGAGTTACAGTGCCTCACCAGCATTAAGCACAACTTACCTGACGCAGATCCGATACCAAGAGTTCTTAGTTTTGTTCCACCTTCTACGAGACCTTTGCTTAATTTTTCCACCACGACCTTGGGAAATACCTCTTCTGCCCATTTCGAGAGGATTTCATGTTTTGAAGAATACTTGCAAAAAACGTCGAAGGCCCTCGCGTAGTGATTGTGGTTATCGAGTAGTCGTCGGTTATTCGAAGCCATGTTCCGTAACCTAATAATTAAGAAACAAGAATGAAAACCAATGGTTTACGGTTATGATTGATGCGTTACACACTTTATATAGCTCGCACTCAGTGCGCATGGGGTGAAGGCGGGGAGGTAGCTCACATCAAAAAGTGATAGTAACCTTGCGTGTTGAGCTAATTATATATCTCATTTATATCCTTAAATATGCTACACAATACACATTTTCACGTCGTCTTAATGACATGGTTTATTCCTCTCCGCTTCCCCAGTTTCGATTTTATTTTTTTGATGTTTCCCTCCCTCATCCCCTCTTTCTATCCATTTTACTCCGTTAGTGCAGTTATTTTGTATTTAAGGTGATATACATAAGAAGGTAACTCAACGGAAACTATGTAGGTACATAATTTCTAACATTTATAAAATAAAGAAGATAAACAGTCGTTTCAGGCGAAGATCCGATCATCTGAATAAGCAGAAGGAAAAAGGAATGGGAGAGTATAGTGACAAATATACGTCTTTGAGTTGTTTAAAAGATGGAATAATTCCATGTTCACTTGTAATAAATGCAATTCATAAATACTGAAAAACAATTGTATAGAAACAAGCTGCTTGATTGTCAAATGAAATACAAACCAGATTGACAATGTTTTATTTACATATAGGCACGTGGCCTTCTTTTATTGTAAATAATAACACATAACGTATAATATACAATATATTTCTTTGTAGATCCAAAAGGATTTTTTTCAAGAAAGAATCTTGCAATCATTATGTTCTTTTATGTTTGCTATTTGAAGTTTAAAGCTAATCAGATGATCAGCTACTTAAAGAAATAGTTTTATAGCATTCATATATCGATAGGAGAATGGCCAAGAAGAGGGCACCGTCATGGATCAATTGGGAACCAGGTCTGCTACAACGAACAAATGTTACAAAGGTAAAAAAAATATTTCAACTAGGTTTTGTGAATATTAATCACCTGTATCCTAAACTGGATCAACTGCATTCAGTCATGTTTTATAACAAGAGGAAATTAAATATTCTGGCAATACATGAATCATTTTTAAATGATAGCTTGTATGACCATGAGATAAAGTGTATCTGGATATATTACTCTTCGAAAAGGTGGTCTTGCAATCTATGCTTAAGACGACACCCCATATATAAGATGCACTGAATTCGAAGTAGATATCGCAGTGATATGGTTGGAGTTAACATTAATGTGTCGCAAGAACATTTGACTGTGTGTATCATATCGTCTAACCCGGCAGTGCTAAGTCAGAATTAATTGATACCTTTTATA